>CATIWR010196561.1:0-19206 GCA_949677035.1 Omphalea diandra
ATTTCTACAAAATACAATTAAAATAAACAAATTTTTTGTTCTTTTTTTTTTTATATTTTGAAAACTCTATATATATATATATATATATATATATATATATATATATATATATATATATATATATATATATATATATTGAAATACACTCCAAATACTAGAATGTAATTTTCAGCTATTTTTTATATTTTAACCAAAAATAAATAATAATATACTTCTCAAAAAAATAGTTTTTAAAAATAATTATTTTTACGAAATAAATAATGTCTAAATTTTTTTGATTCCTTTTATACGGTATCCCTTTGTCATACATATGTCATAAAATTACTCCTTTTATTGTTGTTAAAAAAATAATTAAAGTGAAAATTAATTTTAAAAATTTATTTATTTTATTTATAAAATAATATACTTTATAACTTGGGGAGGTAACTATTCATAAATTAAAAAAATAAAGATTTAAATGACATGTAAATAATTTTACAAATACAATTTAAAAATATTAAAGGATCTTTATTTAAAATTTGAAAAGGATTAAGAGATTTTAAAATCTTGAATAATATTGCTTTATTTAATGGTTGCATAATTAAAATTTAGAAGAATTTAAAATGAGTAGACTCATTTTATAATTTTCAATGGGATAATCACATTAAAAACATAAGACTTCAGATACTATTTTAAAATAGAAATTAAGTTTTAAATAGGCCTCTGAACTTTGCCAACGAGGTCAAATAGGCTCTTTTGATCTTTTATGGTCGTTTAAGTTTAATATTTATCAAAATCAGCACACATAAGCCCTTTGTCTGAACCGTGCAAGGGAAATATTCTAGTAGAACAAAAAAAAAGACTTACATGACCCGATTTTTTTTTTAAGTAAATATTGAATTTAAATAGCCATAAAACGTCATGAGAACTTATTTGACCTGCCTGCAAAGTTTAGAAGTCTGTTTAAACTTATTTCTCTAAAATTTCAGTAGCATAACGGGATCCCACTTAATACACCCGATGCCTATGTAGATTAGTGATGATGAACAAGTACTTGTAGCTGGAAGTTGATAATTTAAACCACCTAAAATCATGTTTTATTTCAAGAATAATTTTATATATAATACGTATGAAGAAAATTATGATTTATAAAATTTATATTTGTAAATATCTTAAAAGTAAAGGGTCAAAATTGAATTTTAACTAAAATAAATTTTAATATAGCATCATAAAATTCAAATTTATACCAGATGTTGGCCTTTCAATTAAATTATAAATCAAAGTTAATGTCAAATCTTCATGAGAAGAATGGCACAAGTCAATGTTGTTGCACATATTGTTTAACACTTATCTCACACGTACTTTGAACCATTTATCTTATTAAAAATATTTACCTAGTGGTGAGATAATATGAATTATTTACATACCATGCAATCCAAGATTTGTGAGGTTGACTGCTATGGAAGACTAAAGAATAGTACTAAAAACTTAGAGGGATTGATCGACTTTTAAGACATTATATTGCAAAGGGACTATTGGGGAAGTTTGATCAGATTAGATTCTTTCTACTAATGTCAACTTGAAATTAATGTGCATGACAAAATATATCCAGTTATTAATAAAGAAAATTTGTCCTTTTCAGTTTCCATTTGGTTCATGTATTCGACGTATCTTTCTTCTTTTTCAAGATTTCTAAGCTGCACACATCTTTCTTTTCAAAGTGTTGTGTGCTGTGTTTAATTTTGTTGGATTTGGGCAAATGGGTTGGCTATGTCCATACTAAAGTCAACTTCATTATTTCATCACTTATAATATAAATGTTTAGTTGTAGTTTTCTTGATTTGTATATGGGTTTTGAACAGAATATACTATTTCTGTGTGCTTGTTATGTTTAATTTTTTTTAATTATATGTTTGGGCTTGTTGAGACAAAAGACAAGAATGATTTAATTTTTAGTTGATATGTTAATTTAGTGGTAAAATAAATTATGTAGGAATAAACGCTAAAATTTGAATTATACCAATATAATCTCTTCTTTTAATACTAAAAAAATAATTTTAATTTCAATACTTCAGTAACCCAGTGATAATGTTATCTTAAGGGCTAATTAAATAATCATAAAAATCTAACTTTTTCAAATATTAAAGGCATGAAATCAAATTTGAATGTCAAGAGAAGTTAATTAGTTAGTAATTAGTCGTGAACCTATATATTGCAAGTATTATGATTTTAAATTTTAATCTAATTTTAATATTAATTCATATTATATTAAAATTTTACATATTTATTAATTATGAAATAATATATTTTTAAAATTTTTTTACTTAGAAAATAATCTGTTTCTAATATAATTGTATTTAATTTTATTTTAATTTTATGCTAATTTCTAATTGTGTTAGATCTTTAATGATTTTAATACTAATCAAATAAATAATTTTTGATACATGGCATGAGATGACTAACTCAATTTCTGAGAGCAAAATTATATAAATTTTACATATTTGTTGACTATAAAATAATATATTTTTCAAATTTTCTGTTGTAGAAAGTAATTTTTTTAATATGTAATTCATTGTTTTAATTTTGAATTTATTGTTAATTGCATTAAATCTTTATAGACGTGATTTTAAAAATGTAATGAAATAAAATAATTATTTAGCACATGATATATACATACATATATATATATATATATATATATATATATATATATATTGCTAATTTCAATTTTTTTAAGTTATTTTTTGTTTAACTATCCGTTTTTTTCTTAAAATACTATCTATAAATTCTTATTTTTCTGGAAATAAATAAAGATTAAGAAAAGATATTTACATTCAATATAATATAATATTTATAAAGAAAAGAAAGTTAATTATTTACATTCAATATAATATAATATTTATAAAGAAAAGTAAGTTAATTAACTAAAGGGGCATACAGGGGAAAAAATATTTTCTTTTTGGTTCATAAATTTTGAAAAATATGAAAATTGTTCAGACCAATATTTTGAAAATTATACTAAATTAATTGATTAGATTGATTAAATTGAAAATTGAATCATTGATTATCTTGGTTAATTTTAAACAGTTTTCAAAGTTATTTTATTTTTAATAATTTTTATCTTAAAGTTATTTTAATGATATTTCAAATTAATTAAATTAGGCTTATCAAATTAATCAAACTAATTAACTAAAAATCAGCCAATTCATTAAATGGTCTAATTTAAAAATATTAGTTTAGATTTAGCCTTCTTTTGGTATGAAGTTACTTATTAGCGTTTAGGGAAACAATACTTTTTAAGAAGTTATTTTACTGAGAAGTTGAGTTTTATAGTATTTGGTTCTATTCTTTGTTTCTAAAACGTGTATTTGATCATATTTAATTTACTCATTAACTTCTAAGGAAATATGTGATTAAATATTATTTTGTCTATAATATATTAATATAAATATATTTGATCAGTAGTTTGTCAACGACGGTGCGTTGCGGCCATCACCTCTATAATCCTTGAGATCGGTTCTTCTAGATCGACTCTTTTTTCTTTTTTAATGTTATTTTATTTTAATTCAATAAATATAGATCTATTTATTTGTTTGTTTATTGTTTTTAGAATAACATTTGTTAGTTTATTGTTTCTTAAATTTTCTTTCATAAAATTTGAATCTTTTTCTATAGAGTATTAGTGGTGTTTAATAGATCTAAAATATTAATAGTGAAATTTTTTTTTCATTAATCGATTCTTGCAATTACAGACCAAAAAATCATTTATAATTTAAAATAGACCAAATGATCACAAAATTATAAATTAAAAAAGTTTTGTCAATATAATTGAAGAATATGAATATAATTTTTTATTATTCAAGTGAAACTTTCTATTTATGCTTCTTGATTGTACTTATTTTTATCATAGATCAAACTGTTTTTTTTTTTCCAATAAATGAAACATTCATGATTTTTAATTTCTTTAACAATTTTTTTATTGTTAGAAAGAATTATTATATTAGATAAAATAAAATTCAAGAATTCAATATGTATAAATTAAAATAAAAAAGTTGAAAAATATAATATGCAAAGTTTAAAAGAATGCTTAAGCAAAGAAAATAATGAAGATCCACTCATTATGTCAACTAAGAACAAGAAATCAAAAATTCAGGTGATATATATATATATATATATGTCTACACGCACACTACGTTATGATGATGAATGTGATTGACACGTTTTAAGGTAGTGATGGAATTTTATTTGGTTAGAAATACAAGTGATTGGGGTTTGAAGTATTGTCGTTAGCGTTTTTTGGTGGAGGTGTGATGATTCAACTTGAAACTTTTGTAGCTTGGTTCAAAAAAAAAGAAAAATGGGTTGTTTTCTAGCTTGGTTCAAAAAAATAAAAAAAGGTTGAATATTGTAAAAAAGGGTCGAATCTTGCAGAACGTTTTGTCCATTGATATCTGTTGTTTTCAGTGGAGCTAGTAGGTATTGCATTAGTATTTGTCGTTTCGTTATAGTATTTGGTTGCGTGTCAATCACGTTCATATATATATATATATATATATATATATATATATATATATATATATATAAAAGCTTAGTGCAAATTGAACTCCTTTCAAAAGTATCAATACCATCACATGAATGATAAATCCATGGATGTGATGTATCAACAAATTCGCGGTTTCTAATGGAATAGGTAATATTAATTTTTGTAGTTATTTTATTCATATATTAATTTAATTTTGAATATTCAAAATATAATAGTGTTTTTACTAAATCATATAGAACACTGATTTAAAAAATATATACATATAACATAAGCGTTATCTATTTATTTTTTTCATTATTTTTATTTATTTTTACATTTATTTATAAATTCTCTACAATACATTGATAAAAAATGATTATTCAAAAGAAATTGTATTGTTAACGTCATTTCTCACCATAAATATCAATTAAAAAAGCTTTTTTTTTTTTTGGTCATTGCCATTAAATAAAATTATAGTTTAGTTTTTTGTGTTAAAAAAAATTTATGAAATATTAGAGAAGATAAACGGATCTAATTAAGAGATTTGAGTAGAATCAATTTTAAAAAGTATCTTTTTCAAGTAAATTAGAATTGACTTACTTTTGATCATGGATGTGTTGAATCTCAAGATATATAAATAATTATTAAGTAATTTTAGATTTCAGATTGAACAAGATCAAGTCACTTATAATTATAATTTATTATTTAATAAAGAAAACAGTTAGTGTTAGTCTTATTTTGTAACTCATCTAATAAATATCTTTGAAAAAAAAATTAAACAAATATACAATAACCAATCAAACAAACTTTTAATGTAAAAATTTTGAATTTCAATAGTTACATCCTTAGGAATAAATATGAGATATTTAATTAAATTGTCTCTCATATTTTAAAATTATATTATAAATCCTCTAATATTTATTTCGTCGTACTAATAAGTCTCTCATCTATTTTTCTGTCAAATTTATGTAAAATTCTAATATTAACATTACCCTCATCTTAAATTTTTGTCTCATACCAAAATCTAACTGGCACATAAAAGTAATTAACACAAAACCCAGATAAATTTCAGAAAATCGATAAACCCAGAAATACTAACAAAACTTTGAAAAATCAACAAATCCTCTAGAATATATCACTCCAATCAGCGAAAATAAACAAACCAATCTATTAGAACACAACAATTTATAGCATATTATACCCAAAAATTTGTCAAAGCAACAATTTACAACACAATAATTCTCTTCTCTTTAATTCCTCTCCCACGTTCAATATCTGTCAAAGCACCACCAAATTATTTCAACCTCTTCAAATTCTTCAATAAATAAATAGTAAAATTGAACTCCAAAAACCAAAGAAAAACTCACTTGCTTCAGTACTTGGACCAGATTATGCTTCTTAGCATTCAAAATTAGCAACTTCTCGTCAACTTCCTTTTTCCTTCTGTCTTTATTATTCATCACATCTTTGTACATCTGCAGTAACGTAATTCATATATTTGATAATATTATCAATAAAACTTATAATATATGAAACGGGGTTTAAATTAACCCTTTTCTTAGCATACAAAATATTCCATGTTTATTTTCGTACATTAGAACTATTAAAAAAAGAATGTAATTTGAAATTCTGAGTGCTAAGAGATAGACGTTCAATCACTTCACATCCTCTGTATAATGTTTCTTATTTTCTGGATTTCTACGTTGAAAATTCAGAAACGCCAAGAGTGCTAAATTTTCCAAGTGGCAGAAAGATGAAAGAAAAAAACAAGCACAAGTTACTGCGCTTTGCAGAAAGCACGTCTAATTTCTTCAAAGTCAACAATCTTGTATCATGTTGTAGACTTGTAACAGAAGACTGCACAAAGTCTGCACGCAACTTTAGTTGGGTAGTTAGTGGCATGCCATTGAACCCCTACAAAAGTTTATAGCAAATGCTTGATTCCAAAAGGCAACGGCTTCTAGAGTTGCTGCAATCTTTCAATAACTTAGTCAAAAACAAAAAAGGGTTTTATTCTACTCAGGGTAAGGGTGACCAAAAATTGGATCAGATCGGAAAATGACTGAATTGATTTAATTCACTTTGGTTCGATTCAATTTTTTAATAAATTTAGCTCAATTCAGTTTTTATTTTAAAAAATTTTGATTTTCAACTTTCAGCTCAGTTTTGTATATAAAAACTAAATAAATCTGAATTATTAAATAAATCAAATCAGATTTAAAATATATATAATTTAATTAAATCAAATCGAATTAAAATTTTATAAGTTCAATTCGGTTTGTATATTTGTAAAATTCGATTTATTCATTTTTTAAAAAAAATTTTAATTTAATTCAATTTATAAATATAAAATTTGATTTAAATTTTAATAATAAAATGAACCCAACTAACCAAATTGACTGGTTTACCCGCCCTACTCAGGCGCAGTCGCAGAAACATATTATAAGGAGGGCCAACATTAAGAATTTATGACATTGATTTTTGGGATTTAATGAAACCATCTATTCACTTATTTTTTTAAAAAATATTTATTTCAAATAACTTTTAGAATAATTGAATATTAAAGAATCATGCTTTCGATATAATAAAAATTAAATAATACTTATATAAATTATTACCAAAATTTGATGAAACCCGCAACTCATATTTATATTTATATATCAAATTATATAACTAGCAATTGTTTAATTATTTAAATAAATTGAAAATGTAACCAAAAAATTGTTTATACTAGATATTGTATTCAATTTATCTCTTTATATAAATTTGCACAATTCAAGAGAGGAAAAAAAATAAAAGTTGGATAATAATGTGAAGAATCACATTTTTAATCATGGATTTTCGTAACTTTTATATTTATATTTTATAAAAAATGTTTTTAAATAAAGGAGCTTTTGTTTTAATTGCAAGTCTAGCCTTAATCGAACAAAGTATATACCTTTCTAAACCTGAAATTTGTTGACATGGTCGTCCACATGACAATCTAAACCTAAGATTTCATGATGTTGTCATCCACACGACATCATTCACTTGAATAAATTTAGGATAAATTACAAAAAAAAATCTTGAACTTTCAAATTTTCATTTATATCATGGATAAAGGTTTTTTTTTTTTTTTTTTTTTTTACATACATAAACTTTCTTTTGAATTTTAAGCCTAGCCTCGGATAAGATAAATGCTTCTCAGACCTAACCAGATTTACCAAGTTGGACAAATATGTCACGTAATTACTTTCAATACAACACCATTAATATTTTTAATTTTTAAAAAAATACTACATTTTTAAAAATTATAATCTCTAAAGCCATCGATTATATTAGACAAATAAAAAAAATTATCATCTCTAAAAGCATCTAAGTTTTTTAATATTTTTAAAATCAAATTTGAGATCGAACGATTAGCTAACAGATTCATGATTTAGCCAGTTTGACAAGTTTGATTTAATAGATATTTTTATTTTTTTGAAAAAATATATAAATAATATTTAATAAATATTTAAAATATTTAAAATATATAATATGATAACATAATGAAAACTATTTTTTAAAATTTAAGGAGTAAAATAGTGTAATTTTTAAAAATTTTCACAAAGTGATATAATTTTAGATTGATTTTTTTGAAAATATTGATTTTTCTAATTCGTCCAATCTAAAATTGTGTTATTTTGTGAAAATTTTAAAATGTTTAAAATTACACTATTTTGCTTAAATTTTAAATTTTAAAAAGCTTTTAAAAAAAGTTTTCATTTCATTATCATATTATATATTTTTTTATTTTTTAAATATTTACTAAGTATTATTTATAAATTTTATGAAAAAATAAAAAATACCTATTAAATCAAACCAATCAAACTAGTTGAATCATGAATCAATCAACTAATCTGTTTGATATCCAATACGATTTTAAAAACATTAAGAAAAATCAAATGCTTTTAAAGATAATATTTTTTTGTATTTGTCTAAAATAATCTATGCTTTTAGATATGATAATTTTTAAAAAATAAAGTAGTATTTTTATTTAAAAACTAAAATTATTAGCAACATCATGTTGAGAGTGATTACATAAATATATTCGTCCAATAAGGCAAATTTAGTTAGATGAGTGATGCCACTTGAATGACCACATCAAAAAATATTATGTTTGGAAAAGCATTTATCTTTTCTGATGCTAGACTTAGAATTAAAATGAAAGTTCATATATTTAAAATAAAAAAAAATCTTTGCCCAGGATATAAATGAAAATTTTTTGAAAGTTCAAGATTTTGTTTGGTGATTTATCCTAAATTTGATCAAGTGGATAGCCACATCAATAAATTCTTAGGTATGGATTGTGACATAGATGACTCCATCAGCAAATCTCGGTTCGAAAAAATATATATTTGTCTGGTGCTAGACTTATCATTAAAATGAAAGTTCATTTATTTGAAAATAAACTTTTTTTTTGGTACAATATATAAATATCAAATTTGTGAAAGTTCAAAATTAAAATTATTGAGTAACAACTGATTTTTGGCTTAGTTTTCTTATTCTTAATTTGAGCAGCTGCATTTTTTTAACAATCTAAAAAGTGGGTTGGCCTTAGTGGCCTAGATGTAGTCAACTCCTTTGCAAAACTCCTGCTCCACTACAACCCCAACAATCACTCCACTAGAATATGGTTAGGTCAGTAACACTTAACAGTGGACCATTATAGATATGGCACAAAAATTTAAGGTCAGAACTCATAAGCTTTTGATGAACTTCCTATCACACTTTTACATTCCATTTGATTTTTTTTTTTTAATTTTAATTATGAAAGAGAAAGAGATTGGAGCTCAAAACTCAATATTCATTTCTTTCTTTTTACTCGAGACAGTGTGTTAGATATTTTTATAAAGTCATAACAGATTAGTTATAAGGTTAACAATTAATAGAAAAAAGAAGATGATTTTTAACTCCTAAGAGCGCCTATTGCTTTTTGTAAGATTTGAATATGAAACACTTATGTCTTAAGGTATCACTCTTTACCATCAAAAAATAAATCATTTCCGAACCTAAGATTATTGAATGTCAATCAGGCTAAATCCATAATTACATGTGAGGGCAAGGAATCATTTGCAAACTCAAGATTCATTGAAGGTCAATCAGGCTAAATCTATAATTACATGCGATATCAAGGTGCCAGTTGAGTCTAATCATGCGGCAAGGATGCAACTTGATTTTAGTTAATTAGACCATACATCAGTTCCAAAAAATACTTAAAATAAGTTTGATTTATCCCCACCATAATATATTTATGTTAATTATGGACCTCTAGGGCAGCGTCTATATGCATACAGTCTACCTAACAGACAAGTTGATCTCTATATGTACAGTCTGATGATGTCCCAGCTCAGCTAGCTATATATAACTAAAAAAAAAAAAAAAAAAATACTCCACCATATATAATTTGTTGAGTGCAATTAAACTAGTCTCAAGCTGCTGTTAATGAGTTCAATTGATGCTTGTATTTTTCTCTTACTTTAGAGTAGAAAGAAAGACAAACACCTCCAAACCTGAGATGGGTACCCATTTGTTTTCCTGGAAAAATATTGTGCGTGTTCTTCTTGTTTTAGTGGTAATTTCTTCTTTACACATATCTATTCTTCTTTCTGCAATCTTTCTTTTTCTTTTTCTTTTTTTTTTTTTTTTTTTGAACAATATAAGGTTACTGAATTAATTTCTTTGCCGCAATTAATATTTCTTGTGTTTTATTCCACAGTATCACACTAGTGCCAGGAAGATAAAAGTTGGTGATTATTTTCAAGATAGTTCAAAGAATAGCTATCTGCAAATCAAGAATGGAAAAAATGGTCATCCATCGTCACACCACCACATGGATCCTTCACTTCATGTTTTCTTCACCATAAATGACTTAAAACCAGGAAAAACAATTCCAATCTATTTCCCAAACAAAGATCCTTCTACTTCACCCCATTTGCTATCTAGAGAAGAAACCAATTCAATTCCTTTCTCCTTAGCACAGCTTCCTTACGTTCTTGACCTTTTCTCTTTCTCCAAAGATTCCCCACAAGCCAAAGGCATGGAATATACTCTCACCCAATGTGAAACTGAACCCATACAAGGAGAGACAAAAACGTGTGCTACATCCTTAGAATCCGTGCTTGATTTTGCAGGCTCCATCTTTGGATTTCACACCCAGTTCAAAGCAGTAACTACTAATTATCTCACCCACCCAGTTGCATTTGCACCCTTACAAAATTACACCATTTTGGAAGAGCCTAAAGAAATAATGGCACCAAAAATAATTGGATGTCATATAATGCCTTATCCTTATGTGGTTTACTATTGCCATTGTACGGAAGATGGGAGTAGACTATTTGAGATTTTTCTTGGCGGTGAAAATGGAGAAAGAGTGCAAGCAGCAGCTATTTGCCATATGGATACATCTCAATGGGACAGAGATCATGTGTCGTTTCGACTGCTAAAAATCAAGCCTGGAACTTCCTCAGTCTGCCATTTTTTCCCTGCTGATAATATAGTTTGGGTGCCTTTGTCTGCTTAATCAAATCCTGAAACGTAGTTTGCATTCGTGTCTGTGTTTGTGTTTGTATATATTAGTGTTAATAAAAGTTTTTATAATGTATACGAAATTATGTGCTTGGCAGTTAATTATATGCTGTCTTATGATGTGAAGTTTCTTTCATCTTGATTAGATTGAAAATATTCAAAGGACATAAGGGACTAGGCTCGATGAGTTTGAACTTTTCACTTCTGCATCATAAAGGACCTAACTATTAAATTATTATACAAATTAGTCGATATTTTAAGTTTCATGCAGTTTAAAGTTATTTTTAAATTTTTTTTAGAGTTTTAAAGTGAAATTATATATTTTTAATGGTATTATTATATTTATTGAATTATATTAAAATAAAAAAATTTATTGTCAAAAATACATTTATTAGAATGAAATTTTGGCATACTGTTTATTGTTTAAAATATCGTTTTTAATTTTCCAATATCCATTTGTCATTTTTGTACATAGTAATTATTACTATGTTAGTACTAAATTATAGAGTTTTAGCTACTTTTTTATATTATTTTATTTTTATAAAAATAAATAAGATTAAATTTTATATTACAAAATTTTATTAAAATATAATAAATATATAATCAATAATTTGTAATTGAGTTAAAATAAGTAAATAAAAATAAAAAATAAAATTTGATAATTAATTACGTTATTATTCATGATAATAATCTAATTAATGTTCATTAACATGTTATTTATTGTAAGACTTAAATATTAAGAATGAATGAATAAATCAAAACAATAATAGCAGATGAGTTGAATAAAACTATAAACAATAAATTGTTATATCATGATTTTAACTAATTTTTACTTTGGCTTATATATATATATATATATAGAGAGAGAGAGAGAGAGAGAGAGAGAGAGAGAGAGATATGACCCAATTTTCATGTCATGAACACAAAAACTATTTACGGATTTTGTTTCTTAACTTCGTAAATAAAATATTATTTTATTGCAACTCTAACGAGATAAATTCAATTCATATTCAATTAATTTTAAAATTTAAAATTTAGATTATATCAATTCAAACTATTATCAAATCATCGAATTAACATATAAAAAATTTTGAGTTATTTTTATATAAAAATAATTTCTAATTTTAAAATAAATAATTTAAATTGAATGAAATCTAAATTGAATTAAAATCAGATTAATTTAAGCATATCAAATTCAGCTTAAATCCAATCTTAAAATTTTTAAATGATTTTGAATATTTTTTAAATCAAATCAATCTTTTAAATTAGGTTTAAAAAAAAAAACTATCACTTTACGTTTGACCCTCCTTACCCTGGTGGGCAACACATGGAATAATAATAATAATAATAATAATGCCAAACTCCCACGCTATTGCAAATTGCAATAGTCAGAATTTATTATTGCAGGTAATATCACATGATTTATTTTCTATTACATTTAACATTCCATGATCCGAATTCATTTTTATAAAGTAAACAACCTAATCCTAGAACTCTAAAGTGGACCGCCTTCCCACCTGATATATTGTCATGCTCCAAATCCAAGAATTGTGACCGATTTCAAGTTAAGTTCGTTGCCTTAACCTCACTGGCTCACATATATATTTAAAAAAACAGAGAATATAAATTTTCACGTCAGCGAAAGTGAAATAAAATAATAAAAATTAATTTTAAAATATTCTCAATGTAAAAATAACAATTTATCAAATATAATATATTAATTAGTTTATAATACATTAAATACATATATTTAAAATAAGTATATTGCACTCAAAATCTATAATGATCATCTACTAAAATAAGAAAATAAATTTAATCGAATATAATTAATATTTAAAAAAAATATAATTATAGACATCTTCAGCCCAACCTGAAAAAATAAGTAGTCTCGTTTGATATTAAACAATACCTACAAAAATGAGTTGTGAAGAGTGAGCATAACCACAGCTCAGTGAGATATTATATGAGACAGAAAACATTCTAATTTCTTATAAAGTTTATAAAAATAATAAATAAATAAATAACACTAATACGAAAACTAATCACATGATCAAGTTTGAGTAAACATCACAAATCACTTACAAGTACAATTAAATAATTTAAGAATAACATATAGTTTCACAAAATCACGCATATGGAATATACCAAGATAGAACCAATCAAGTAATTACTATAGGGTTTTATATCCAACGTATAACAACCCAAAATTTATATATAGGGCTTGGTAGCCAACATTTACATATACAGTTGAGGTCAGTATGGGGTAATACACCAAATCATCCTCTACAGGCATATATTCATATACACATATACATATAACCAAGGTGCATCATATGGAGGTTCAAGTTCTCGTCTTTCCCCAACACAACACATAACAACAATTATATTATACATAACAAAATAATTTGCCAACCAATACTGTGCAAAAATATATACATAGCATATGCAATTGTTCTCTGACTTCCAGACACATAAACAATCATACACATAAATTTATTATATAATGGAGCATTTATTTTTTATTCAAGTGAACTCATAATCTCTCACCTAAATTTAAGCTCAAATATATAACTCACATAAGTCGATTCACCACTAATAGCACCACTTACACTATTATATGATTACATTTAATAATATGTAATTAACATATAAAATTCAAATTATAATCCTAAATCTGTAAATATAAATATATTTATATTTTTTCATTAACTAATATATTTTAATTATAATTTATAACCTAATAATTTAAGTTATAATTTTCCTAAAATTATTAACCACAAATATCTCATCATAACACCTCCAAAATAGCTTCTATCTCAATCTAAATAATTTATATAAAAATTAAAAATAATCTACAATAATTCTTAATAAACTTCTAAATTTAATCCAATAATATTTGTCTTTCATATATTCAATGTCATAAGTTATCTCAATTATTAGTCCATATCAAACATCATATAAACTCCATCAACATAGTATTTTAAAAATTCTTCAAAAATTATATAACACTCCAAATATATCTCAGATACTTCATGTAAAACTTTGAATATGAAATAAAATTATTTATTATTTTAATTATAACATCAAATAGGTTATCCTCATTGATAACCTTTACTGGACAACAGTCATATATTGACCTTAAACTAATCTATTTGACACTCCAAAAATTCTAAAAAAATTATTTATTATAATAGACATATTAAAAATACTCCATATAAATTTTAAGATTAAATTGATATTATTTTCTATTTGAAATTATATCCTCAAATGGGTTGTTCCGCTCAAGGATTTCAACAACACAACAATCACAAATAACCCATAAAAGTGATACATTAAGTACTCAAAAAATTATGAAAATTTTATATATCAATCTCAAATTTTGCACTGTTGGATCAATCTCAAATTCTCAATTATAAAACTCGACACTCAGATCACCAACATATAAAAAGATCAATAGTAAACAATATTTGCAACTCTAGATATAAAATTTCTAAATTCAACTGAAAATCTATAATCCTAAAAAAAAAAAAAAACTTTTATCATCAAATACATTTATATAAATCATTTAATTATTTATGATTATTCCTAAAAATGATCAAATCTCCATCATATATTAAAATTATAGATTTAAAATCAATATTTATACCTCAATTAAACTCTAATAAAAAGAACTTCAAATTTAATTTTGAATAAAATCCTAATTGAAATCCTCAAATCACTCATAATCAAATTAATTGATTCACTTAATTTTAATCATCAAAATTAAACTGAAATAATTTGAAGTCATGCATAACAAATCTGAATATAAATTAAATTGACTTTCCTCCAAATAAAATCACAATAAATGATGAAAAACTCCAAAAAAAAAATCACCAATATAAAAGCCACATAATTTCTCCTCCCATTTTCCCCTTTCTCTTTCCTTCTCTTTTTTTTTTTTTTTTGGTCTTCATTCCTTTTTCCCGCACAACTACAGTTGCTCACATATATATAGATAAAACTTAACCTAATAAAATTACTCTATAATCTTTATAGTTTTATTTAATTTTTAATTTAATCCAATCCTCAATTTAAATAATATTTTGATCCATAAAATTAAATTAATCAATCAATCATAAAATAATAAATTTAATAATAAGTTCTAATAATTATTTTATAATAAATAGTTAAAATAATTAATTAATATTAATTACTTAATAATAATTTCTCTTCATTATAAAATTACATGAGTGTCCTTAAACTAAATACATAATATTATAATCAAAATGATCTTTCATTGGCCCAAATCATGGAGTTTAGCAATATGAAACTTTAACTGACTTAATCCCAAAATTTTATAGCATAAACTGGTGAATAAAAATAATGAGTATAAAATTCAATGCGAAAATAAACAATAATACAAAATTTATTACGAAATATATATAAATTAAATATTTTATTGAAAATAAAAATATCGATAAATTGCATTAGTAACAAAAATCAATTTTAAAAATCTTTCAAGATAATAACATATTTATCAATATCTTTTCAAAATCCTAAAGTCATCATAAAATAATTATCTCATTGGATCAATGATAATTTATAAAACATTATTGTTTATGATACTCACAATTTTCTTTAAATCCAAAATAAAATAATTAAAATCCTCAATAAATTATAAAATCAATAAAGTATACTGACAAAATCATCTATGCACTCAACAATGAAATCTACTTATCCTAACAAGCAATAGGCGTGAATACGTCTACTTGCAGCCTAAAACATGAATCCCAGTCATACGCACTCAGACCGACGCCTCCAACAGGTACAATAAAATACCAATATTTGTGTATCACCTGACATCCAAAATGTGATCACATAAATGTATAACTAAGTGCATACCCATTTATTTAGCTATAACGTTACTCATCTCATAAAATAAACTAAAAATTAACCTTCTAACTTAAAATTTTAATATAGCATACTTTTATCAATAAATCCAAAATATCCATATCATTTTTAATTTTAATAGAATAATATAACTAAAATCTCTATCAAAAAATGTAACTAAGATCAATATCCATATTTATATCCAAACTGTCTAAAAGATAATAATGTAACTAAAGTCAATTTAAAACAAACATATTCACTCACCATAAATTAATATAAAAATAAACTTTTCATAAAACAACTCTTGAAAATATTCTTTAAATCTAAATTCAATTCTCATTATATATAAATTAGAATTAAATAAAATATGTTTTTAATTTTGCCCACTCACTTGAAATGCAAAATGTAAAACTGATAACTAATTTTATCCCAAGCAAATTCTCCATTTATTAATCCTATAATCATATATAACATAATTTAGAAATTGCTTCAATCTAACAGCTTATAATTTTTCAATCTCATTTCTAATAATTCTATTCATTTATCTTCCTATTTAAATAAATAAATCCTACCAAAAATTCAAAATAAATATCTAAAATCCTCAATTCATTATCTCAAACATAATTCCTAAACAATTCTCCAATTTTCATTATTAACTCCCATGAATTCTATTAAGTAACTTATTTTCATTAATATTACTAACCTTTATAATCAAGTTCAATAATTTCATTTAATCCCACCTAATTCTCTAATATTTATCACTTAATTTAAAATTTTTATTTTAATCACAATATCCTTAAATAATATCCATAATCATCATTAATAATATTAATCTCCTCAAATTTAATTCAATCCTTCAATTTAATAAACTTCCACAAACTTCAATTAAATCTCAAATTAACTTAACTATTCTCATAATTATTTTATTAATTCCATGATAAAGAGAAACATGTTTTGTCCCAATTCGCCTCCCAGAGCCTCCACTAAAACTGCCACTTACAGTAGTTGGAGTTTGCCATTGACAGTCGTTGAGAAAACGGTCCAAACAATCTCATATATCATCTTCCCAAGAGTTCGTAGGAACTTATGGCGTCACTATATGATCTATCGTTTGTCCAAAATTGCCTAAAAGCTAATTTTTTATCAAAACTTTGACTAGTTGTTGTGTCATCATCCAACCTCCTTTCTAGACAAATCGGATGTACATGGTAAGTTGGTGAGGAGATCTTTTTATAGCAACTGAGATCACATAATTTGGAACTATGATTGAAGAGTTATAGTCGTTTGAAAATTTTGCTCTTACTCATTCAAATTCTACTATTTTTTGTCATTTTCGCCACCCATTTCTGGCAGTGCTAGGGCTGGGGGAGGTTGTTGGTCACAAAATAGGCCACTAGTCGTGGTGGTCGGTCTTTTCCTCCTCTCCCTCGCCTTCTTTCTCTCTTCCTCCCCCCTTTCTTTCTTTTCTTTCCTTTCTTTTCCCTCCTTTCTTTCTTTCCTTTCCTTTCCTTTCCCTCCTTTCTCTCCTTTCTTTTCTACTTTTTTTTTCTTCTTTTTCTCGATTCTCCCTTGGCTGGTGGAGAATTATGGTGTGATTGGTCCCATATTGACCAACCACAACCATCTTTATTTCCTTTCCTTTCCTTTCCCTCCTTTCTCTCCTTTCTTTTTTTTTTTTTCCTTCTTTTTCTCGATTCTCTCCCTTGGCTGGTGGAGAATTATGGTGTGATTGGTCCCATATGGACCAATCACAACCATACATACATATATATATATATATATATATATATATATATATATATATATATATATATATAAGCACAAGGGGGTAAAACTTTGAATCGAAAAAAATACCATTATTTTAAAGGTTAGTTTAGATATGAAACTTTTTATTTATTATATGTAAGTATTAAAATCTAAGTAGAAAAATAATTCATTAATACACTCATCATTAAAATCCAAATAAGAAAAGAATTCATCAATACTTTAAGTTAAATTATAAAATACTTTATATTATATTATAAATTATTTATTATATGTAAACATTAAAATCAAATAGAAAAAAATTTATCAATGCACCCATCATTAAACTTAAAAATAGAAATTTAATAGAATACTAATGAGAAAATATTAATTTTTTAAAATAGGTTTAAAAATTAGATACTTAATATTAGAATTTAAATTATATAAATAATACAAGCATTGAATTCTTTTGATTTAAAGATTAGTTTAGTATAGAAATTTTTTTATTATATATAAGCATTAAAATCCAAGTAGGAAAAGGATTCATCAATACAATCATCATTAAAATTAAATCCAAATAGAAAAAGGATTCATTAATTCTTTATATTATATTATAAAATACTTTATATTATGTATTATATATAAGTATTAAAATCTAAATAAAAAAATGATTCATCTATATATCCATCATTAAAATTAAAAAATAGAAATTTAAAAGAATACTAATGAGAAATATTAAATTTTGAATAGATTTAAATATTAGATACTTCATATTAGAATTTAAAATATACAAATAATAAACAAATTTAAAGGATTCATCAATACTTTATATTATATTATAAAATACTTTATATTATTTATTATATGCAAGTATTAAAATCCAAATAGGAAAATGATTTATCTATATATCTATCATTTGTAACGACCTTATTCACATTTGCTCTGATACCACTAAATGTAATGACCGTATTCATATTTGCTCTGATACCAATAAATGCAACGACCAATTGTGTTTACAAATCATGTAATGATCACTGATACCACTGAATGTTAGCATTTTTTTTCTACCACAATCTGTAATACTACAATAGGTACCTATCAGAGCACTCAATATCTGGGATTTGCCCATCGGCCCCTCGATGTCATACACACCGGGATTTGCACGTCTGCCCCGCGTATGCTTGAGCCCTCTCTGATACCAAAACTGTAACATCTAAATTCATTTGTCAAACCAATAACTGTGACATCTCATTGTTCTCATTTGTAAATCAACTTTGATACCACAAATTGTAACGTCACAACGTGGCTACAGTTGGTACCTATTAGAGCACTCAACATCTAGGATTTGTCATTGGCCCCGCGATGTCATACACACTGGATTTGCACGTTTGCCCCGTGTGTGCTTGAATCCTCTGATACCACCAACTGTAACTATCGTCTTCAATTGCAAATCATGGCATTTCATGTTCAAAAATGCATACACATTAAGGTTTATTCATCATACATATATAATCCCATATGTATTTAATGTACACATGTGTTAA
>CATIWR010196580.1:0-39961 GCA_949677035.1 Omphalea diandra
TGTGGTGTGTTATATTGATTGTGTTCTGTGTCTGATATCTATATTTTTTTTTATAAATATCTATTTCATAAATATATATATATATATATATATATATATATATATATATATATATATATATATATATATATATATTCTCCAAAATTTTAAAAATGATATATTTTTTCATAAGTTTTGTATAAAATATTCAAAATTTATTTGTTTGATCCCTCTAAAATTGTAAAAATTATGTACATTCTTTATAAATTACATATTCCCCTCCTCTAATTCTTTATTTTATTTTTGCTCAAATTATAAAAATTTTCTATATTCATGCTTCCACCATAGTCAAAACCCAATCGAAAACCCAACTTTCAATCCTCAAACTAAAGCAAAGCAAGAGAGGCGAAAAAACTTAAATATTACATCATAAATTTGCATACCCCACCGTTGACGAAACCTAGAAACCCCGATGGTCATAAATTAAAGAAGGATAAATTATAAATTTGGTATCTAAATTTTTTAATTTTTTCTATTTTGGTGTTTAGACAATATTTTTGTTCAATTAAGTGTATAAATTGTTAAAATCATTTTTCAATATAATGCTTTCTCTGATCTAAATAGGTAAAATTCATAAATTTGTTACATTTATCTGACTTAATATTAGATTTTATAGATTATTTCAATTAATCATGTGTTTAAAATTTGATTATAATTTTTTTTACTTTAAATACCTATTTGGTTTATTTTTATTTACTTTTTGAATAAATTTTACAGTGATAGAAATAGAATTTATTCATATATATATATAACGTAAAAAAAATGAATAAATTCTATATTTAGAGTGAAGAAATTATATATTCATATATAATTAATTGAAATAATGTACAAAATTTAATATCAGATCAGATAAATTTTCACGTGACAGTCACTAATCATTTGGATTGAAGAAAAATATCATACTAAAAATGATTTTACTAATTCAAACACTTGATTAAATAAAAAAAAATCTAGATATCAAAATTAAAAAATTCAAATACTGAATTTGTAATTTACACACTAGAGAAACATGTCCAACTATGAGGTTCTGAATCCTACTGAGATAAGTTATGTCCTAGAAAACACAACAAATAGACTATTCCTTTTTTTGTTTTTAATATCAAGAATATGGGGTAAATTATAAATTTGGCATTTAAATTTTTTTAATTTTTCTATTTCGATGTTTAAACATTTTTTTTGTTCAATTAAATACTTGAACTGATAAAATCAATTTCAATATAGTGTTTTTCTACAATCTAAATGATCAGTGACTGTCATATGAAAATCCATCTGACTTGGATAAAGATTTTGTACATTATTTTAACTAATTATATATAGGTACATAATTTATTCACTCTAAATACAAAATCTATTCATTTTAAATTCAAATATTATTTCTAGTACTGTAGAATTTGTTCAAAACATGAAAAATTATGTATTTAAATTTTATATACATAATTAGTTGAAATAAATTAAAGAATCTAGTATCAAATCATATTAATGTAATGAGGTTACAAATTTTACCCTTTTAGATAACAAAAACACTACATTAAAAATAATTTTATCAGTTCAGACATTTAATTGAATAAAAAAAATTATTTAGACACTAAAATAGAAAAAAATAAAAAATTCAAACAAAAAATTTGTAATTTCCCCATAAAAGAAAGAAAACGCTTTAACAAATATAACATATATGTTTCCAAATCCTACTAAAGAAGAGAGGAAAAAAAAAATTTTAAAAAATTTCTTACCGTGACAAAAAAAAAAAAATTTTTATTATCTACCCATTTTGATTCTATCCATAATCATCCAACCTATACATTTATCACCTGTACTTGCTAGATATATATGTGTTATTCCTTTTGCTTTGCTGTCAGGACGTATGGTCAAGCCAATTTTCATGCATCCACCATCTCAGTTTGAGCTAAAGCTATACCATCCACAGAAGGACTAAGTAATTGCATTTCACATTTTGGACGAGGTGATTACATCATTCAGAACTGAGTTTGATTATAATCTCGAACTATCTGTTAACAAGACTCCGATTTTTTCTGAATGCTTTATAGAAGTCAAAGGTTTTGTTAAATGTAATGATCACGTTTTGGTACAAAGTAGTATTGGCCCATATTTTCAGGGATTAGCTTATCAGTGTTGGGTAAAAGAAAATATGGCCTTGTGTACTCAGCTGTCTATCTAAAAGCTTTGTATCAAATGTATTATGTATGAGTGAAAAAGCTTTAGTTCTATTTTCTCTTCAGCTATTTATTTTCTATAAACGTTTTTACTATCAAATGGTATTAAGAGTAATCTGCTTAATGGAGTTGTGGAAGAAGATCAAAGCGAAACCAATGATCCTCCATAGTTCTCTCGAGAAAATTATCATATTTGGGCCATTAAAATGAAGGCTTTTTTAATGGCTCTAAATCTATGAGAAGTTGTAGAAGATGATGGAGAACCAGTGCCTCTAGGAGCTGATCTAACTTTATCACAGATAAAGACTAAGATAAAAAGACAAGAAAACCAGGGGCTTTAACTTGTCTTCATTCAGCATTATTTGAAGCCACTTTCACTAGGATCATGGCGTGCAAGGCACCAAAGGAATTATGGGAGAAATTAAAGAAACAATATGAGGGAAATAAAAGAGTGAACGCTGTCGAACTCCTTACACTCAAAAGGGAGTTCCAAATGCTAAAAATGAAAGAAGGGGAGCTGGTTAAAGAGTATTCATCTAAACTCTTGAATTTGGTCAATAAGATCAGATTGATGGGAGAAGATTTTCCAGATGTGAAGGTAGTGGGAAGGTCTTGGTGAGTCTACCTGCAAAGTTTGAATCGAAAGGGTCCGCTATTGAAAATCATGTGATCTTAAAGCTTTAACAATTTCAGAACTCGTCAGCAAACTTTAATCTCATGAACAAAGGACACTAATTCGTGATGATGAAGCTGTTGAAGGAGCATTTCAAGCGAAGCAAACAGGAAAGCGAACAAGATACCAATAAAGAAAATTCTGGTAAAGGGAAATATGGTCAAAATTTACAAGAGCAGGGGAAGGGAAAATTTCTCACATACAGTCATTGTCAAAGAACCAATCACAGGGAAGAGGATTGTTGGTTCAAAGGCAAACCACTTATACAGTGCAGGTTTGGCAAAAAGTTGGGCCATATTGAGAAAAATTGCAGGCAGAAGTAAAAAAAGGCCAAGAAAAACCATTACGACAAGCTAATTTGACTGAAGAGGAGGAGGAACTGAAAGCAAGCTTATTTATGGCTATGCAAGAGACTCATGAAGCTGCTAAAGGTACTTGGTTTGTTGATAGTGGTTGCACTAGTCACATGGCGAGAGATGAAGCATTATTCAGCAATTTGGACCAAACCATCAAGATAAAAGTCAAGCTTGGGAATGGGCAAGTTGTGGAGTCTCATGGAAAAGGATCTATGATAGTTCAAACTAAACAAGGTACTAAAGTCATCCATGATGTTTTATTTGTGCCTTCTCTTGCTCAAAATTTATTAAGTGTGGCTCAAATGCTGAAAAATGGTTATCTTTAAAAGAATGGCATGTTCTATTTGTAATGATGAAGATGTGATGGTTGCAAAATTGCCAGTGGTGGATAAATGCTTTCCCTTAAACTGGACATGTGTTGGTGAAGGAGTTAATTTTATTGAAGAAGATGAAACAAGGTTGTGGTATTGTAGATATGGTCACTGCAATTATAATGCTTTGACTCAACTATGGAAGCAAGATTTAGTGAGATTTATGCCAAAAGTAAAAAGACTTGATGGTGTTTGTAGCTCATGCCAAATGGGGAAGCAGCATAGGGGATCTTTTCCTGCAAATTCCATATGGAGAGATAGTTAAAGGCTTCAACTAGTTCGTAGTGATGTTTGTGGACCTATGCAAATAGAGTCCATGATCAAAAATAAGTATTTTGTGCTTTTTGTTGATGATATGACAAGCATGACTTGGATTTATTTCATAAGAAATAAGTCGCAGGTCTTTGATTTGATGTATTCAAGAAGTTTAAGAAGTTGATTGAGACTCAAAGTGGGTGCAAGCCCAAGGCTCTAAGGACTAATAATGGAATAGAATATAATTCCAAAAACTTCAACGAGTTTTGTGAAGAAGCTGGCATTCATCATCAGCTTACAGATGTGTATACCCCCGAGCAAAATAGGGTAGTAGAGAGAAAAAATAGAGTAGCAGTGGAAATGTTGGATGGGAAGAATGTGCCAAATCAGTTTTGGGCAGAGGCTGCACTCACTGGCAGTTTACCTATTGACCAGACAACTGTAGTAGAGGGGAAGACATCAATAGAAGCATGGAGTCAAGTCAAGCCATCTGTGAAGCACATGAAAGTATTTGGCTCAAGCTGTTATGTACATGTTCCAGCTGCTAGAAGAACGAAATTGGACAAGAAAGCAGAAGTGGAGATTTTCTTGGGATATGCTTCAATGACAAAGGGTTACAAAATCTATAATTTGAAGGAGAAGAAAGTAATGGTTAGTAGGGATGTGGTAATGGATGAGAAGTCATTTTGGAATTGGGATTCAAACAAGATTGAGCAGCAAAATGATGAAATTACAATTGATAGTTCAATTTCAAGTTTAGCAGGTGATTTGTTAGCTTCTTCAAACAGCCGCAAAGAGGAACTGAATGATGTTGATGATAATAATCTGGAGAAAACAAAAACAAGAAGTCTTGCTGAGATATATGAAAGATGCAATTTGAGGAAGCTTGCGAAGATGCTGGATGGGTTAATGTAATGCATGAGGAGATGAAGATGACACAAAAAAATGGAACTTGGGAATTAGTTCCAGACCTAAAAACAAGAATGTATTGGGGCTGAAATGGGTTTATAAAGCCAAATTGAATCCAGATGTGTCTCTCAATAAACTGAAAGCAAGATTGGTGGTCAAAGGATATGCTCAACAACTGCGAAGAGAATACAACGAAGTCTTTGCACCTGTAGCCAGACATGACACTATCAAATTTTTATTAGCTCTTGCTGCTCAATATAGGTGGAAGGTCTATCATATGGATGTAAAATCAGCATTTCTTAATGGTTAGCTAAAGGAGGAGATCTTTGTTGAACAAACCCAAGGTTATGAAGATTTAAATGGAGGTGACATGGTGTGTAAGCCAAATAAAGCTTTGTATGGCCTTAAACAGGCTCCAAGAGCCTGGTATAGTAAGGTTGATGCCTATTTTATTAAATGTGGTTTCAGAAGGAGCATAACAGAGGCTAGAAGAAAGAGAAGAATGGAAAAATATTGATAGTTTCGTTGTATGTTGATGATCTCTTGATTACAGGAAATGATGAAGGCATGATTATGGAGTTCAAAGGCAAAATGCAAGATATGTTTGAGATGTCTGACCTGGGAGAAATGAATTATTTTCTGTGAATAAAGATCACACAATCTCGAGATGGTATTTTTATATCTCAGCATAAATATGCTTTGAATCTGCGCAAAAGGTTCAAAATGGAAAAATGCAAATAAGTGGCTACTCCTCTTGTCTATAGTGAAACAATTTATGAAGACAATGCTGGTAATAAGGTAGATTTGCAAGTCTTTAGAAGTTTGATTGGGAGTCTGTTGTATCTGACAATACCAAGCCAAATTTGATATATGCAGTAAGTGTGTTGTCCAGGTTCATGCATTCTCGAAGGGATTCTCATTTTGGCATTGCTAAAAGGGTTTTGCGATACGGTTTTGCGATACGTTAGAGGTTAGCAGATTATGGGTTATGATTTAAATCAGCTGCAAATGGATGTTTGCTGGGATATTATGACAGCGATTGGGCAGGCAATATTGATGACTGCAAAAGTACCTCTGGTCATGTTTTTACATTTGGAAATGGAGCTTTCTCTTGGAGTTCTAGGAAGCAAGAAGTTGTTGCTCAATCCTCTGCTGAGGCAGAGTATATTCAGCTGCAGGTTCGACTAATCATGCTGTATGGTGAGAAAATTACTTGTTGATCTACAAATGGCTCCTACAAGTGCTACAATTATAAAAGTTGACAACAAATAAGCTATTCATATGGCTCAAAATCCTGTGCTTCAAGGCAAGATCAAGCATATAAAGGTTAAGTTTCATGTTTTAAGGCAATCGGAATTTGATCAGGAAATTCAAATGGAGCACTGCAAATCTGAGGATCAAATTGCAGACATTATGACAAAGGCACTTCAGAAATAAGTTTGAGAAGCTAAGGGCACTGCTGGGAGTATTTGGAAAAAATCTCAAGGAGAAATGTTAAGAAAACTGAGATTTTTTTTAAATGCCTTTTAGAAGTCAAAGATTTTGTTAAATGTAATGATGGTGTTTTGGTGTAAAGTAGTGTTGGTCCATATTTTCGGGGATTAGCTTATCAGTGTTGGATAAAAGAAAATATGGCCTGATGTACTCAGCTGTCTTTATAAAAGTTTTGGATCATTTGTATTATGTATGAATGAAAAAGTTTTAGTTTTCTATAAACGTTTTTATTATCACTATCTCAGCATGAAGCTGAGCAGGCAGGTCCTGGGTTTTTGGTTTCTAGGTTGCCTGAAACATAACTGGTGCAGCAAAAGTGTTCTCCTTATGAGCTCACATGGTGGTTATTACTCTGATGGAACTTCTTTTTACGAGAAGCTTGAATCGTTAATTCGAACAAGAATTATTGCATATGTCGACAATTTGATGAATGTACACTTACAAATTTATATGAATTTTTTTATTATTCAAAATCTATTATCATGTATTTACACTTAAAAAAATTTTATATTATCAAGTATTTTGAGCTTACAGTTAAAAATCTGTTTGTATCTAATTTACATTTTAGAATTCATAATAGCAGAGTCATCAAGGCTTTTCTTTATCAGATTTTATAGCTTCTGTGTCTGTTTTCTTAGTCTGCAGGGCATGAAGCAGAAGCAACCCAGAGGCTGCTCGAGAGGGGTCATTCCTTTAGCCTTTGATATGTCAATGGCCTTCAGCATTGTCACTACCTCCTCCATCTCTGGTCTCCTTTTAGGGTCTGCATCCCAGCAGCTTTTCATCACATTTGCCAGCGAACGAGGACAGCGTAGAGGTATTTGTGGCCTCAGATTCTGCATTCAGAAGCTAACAAATTACTTGAAATTGACTATTAGGGTTGATGACAAAGACTAGTCGAAAAGGGAAAAAACGATTGTGTACCTCATAAACAATACCAGATGTAAGTTCGGAAAAGCTAAGATTCTGATACGGCACATCGCAACAATATATCTCCCATAAGCATATTCCGAAGCTGTATACATCGCATTTCCTGTTGTATGGTCTGCGTTCAAAGACCTGCAATCATATCAGCAGTTTCAATATTAGTATCATCAAAATAAGGTAGGCAAGATTTGAAATACTAGCAAGAAAAAAGTGCCTGATGGCAGTAGAAGTGAAGTGAAATTGTAAGCATTATAGTACCTCTGGTGCCATGTAGCCGAGTGACCCTGTGTAACCGGTCATGTCTTTAGGGAATAAAGCTTCAATTCTAGCAATTCCAAAATCAGTTATCTTCAGGGTTTGATTCTCGTCGAGAAGCACATTATCTGTTTTCACATCTCTGTGCACAATCTTCTTGGAATGGAGGTAGCTCAACCTGCAAGAAGGAAAAGAGAATTTAGTACCAAAATCTTGAGGTGCTATTAATTAGTTACTATAGATTTTGTTTTTTTAGATAAATTTGGTTCAGACTGAAATTAAACTTGCATTCTCACAGCCCTAATAGAAAAATGAAGAAGATAAGAAGTGATTAAGGTTGAAAAGGAAACAAACCCTTTGGCAAGATCAAGAGCAAATTGCATGACAATCTTGAAAGGCAGCTTTCTTTTACGGTTCTTGAAGAGGTAGGATTTCAGAGTTCCCGCAGGTTGATAATCAGTAACAAGACAACACATATTGCGTGACATCCTCATCTGGTTTCTTTGGGTTTGGAATTGTACATCTGATGTACTCGTCATAGCACCAATGAACTGTGCAAACAGAAAACCGTTGAGATTTGTATGTATATGAATAAAGAATACTAATTAATCAAGAAAAGAACGTTAAGTTAATCATTAATTACCTGTGAAACATTGGGATGAGAGAGTTTATGCCACACAGAAACCTCTTGCCGAAAAGCTGCCCTGAATGAAGCTATTTGAGCCACAGTGTTTTGATCTTCATCTCCCCAGTCGAGCAATTTAACTAAAGAAAGAAGAAGAACTCATATCATGAAATAAACCAGAAAAAAGAGGAAACTTGAAAAAAAAAAAAAAATCATATGTGCAATGAATAAACCAGAAAACGGAGGAAACTTGAAAAAAACAAAAAACCATATATTCAACAAAGAAACCAGAAACTCGAAATAAAACGGAGGAAACTTGAAAAGAAAAACAAAAAATGAATACTAACCAGCAACAACTTTGCCATCATAAAGGCCTCGGTGAACAGAACCAGAGGCTCCCCTAGCAAGATATTGTTTCACGGTTAACTTCATGGGATCAAGTTGCCAGGA
Source organism: Omphalea diandra (assembly GCA_949677035.1). Taxonomy (NCBI): domain Eukaryota; kingdom Viridiplantae; phylum Streptophyta; class Magnoliopsida; order Malpighiales; family Euphorbiaceae; genus Omphalea; species Omphalea diandra. Next base: position 8,526 of record CATIWR010196580.1, read on the forward strand.
TTCTTTAACCTTCTTTGTATCGTCCAATCTTTGCTGCGGCATTGTCCATAATTTGTTTAGATGGTAATCTAACAGATTCAAACCCGTCATCGTCATGTTTCCCTTTTGCTGCGGCATCCTAATCTCTGAAAGTTTTTCTATTTGGAGAGACAATGCACAGGAAAGCCCCTGTAGTAGACATATGTATATATATATATATCGCCAGCATTGTTTATCACCGCGTCACTCTTGGTTTCCTGATTGAGCTCAAAATCAAAAACTATCCCATTGGTGCTTACTAAATAAGCAAACAAGTTGTGGAAAAAATAGACTCTAATATTGTTAAGGTTTTTGTGAAAATATCTTTTACTCAATTTGATTGCTGTTCCCGCCAAAAGAAGTTGGCAACGTATGGCGGCCTTCAACGACGGTTCGTTTAAAATAACAGGCGGAAGGTGACAAACTCCCACAGTGAAAACGCTGTCGTTTATCCCACTTTAACAAGCATTCAAAGAACTTCAATATTTGCTATGGGAAATGCCTTTTCATTAATAATGTATGAAATAATTTTATATTAAATTATAGATCATAATTATTTAGTTAAATCAGTTATAATTGATAACCAAACTAATATTTCGATTTTGGTATTTTCAATTTTTTTTATCTAAATTTGACTTTGTTCAGTTATATATTTAACAGTAACAAAGTTTCAATTAGTCCAAATTTTAATTTGATTTTGTTAAATATTTTATGGTATAGTTCAACATGTCCTAAGTTAGGAGTGAGCAAAATCAAATCAAAATCAAAAAATTAAATCGAATCAATCAATTTGATTTGGTTCAATTATTTTTTAGTTCGATTCAATTTGATTTTATTTATTAAAATATTTGAATATGCTTCAAAGCATATTTATATTTTTTAATTAATTTACAATAAAAATAAATTATTTTTATTAGTATTTATTTAAATTAGGAATATATTTTTAAAATAAATACTTTAAAATATAAAAATAATTAAAAATTAATCTAAAAATTTTTTAAAATAAAAAATCTAATCTAATTTAATTCAACTCGATTTAATTTGATTGAACTTTAGATTTACTTTGATTTGATTTAATCTTTTAAAAAACTTGATTTTCAATTTTTTTAGTTTGATTTCATTTGATTTAATTCATTATATTTTTAAAATTAATACTTTAAAACATAAAAAAATTTATATTAGTTATTCCAAACATATATTGTCTGCAATAAAAAAATTAAAGAATTTAATATTATATGTATATATCATTTATATTTGTTCAAATATTATATTCACTAAGAGCACTATAATTCATTTTTTTTTTAAACAAAATTCTTACAATCATGAGAAAATTTTTCACCCTTTAAATAAGAAACACTAAAATTTGATATTTCTGAATTATATTTTTAAAAAAATTATAACAAAAACTCAATATTTCTAAATTGTTTTCATATGGATATTTGAAAATAAAAAATAATAGCATTAATATGATGTTGCAAATAAAAAATAACTCAAAATTTTGTTATTAAATTTGACAATTTTATTCTAAGATACTGAGATACAAAATGAAAAAGTCATAAACCCTCGCAACCATTTTTTCTCCCTCTCTCTTAATATACCTTATATTGAAACTTCTTAAGCTATTGCTGGCAAAATCTTACTGATAATAGTCTATTTTACAAGCAATAGCCTCCAAATCACCAAATTTACTAACTATTCGGTAGATTTTTTTCTCTTTTCTTCAGTTTGAGTTAATTTTTTTAGTGTTTTTATCAGTTTTGAAGAAAAATAGATAAATTTTCTTGATCTATTATTAAATTATAAATAAGATCAATTGAAATTTATTCTGTTTTTCTCATTTTGTTTGTATGAATTTGGCTTTTATTTTCTTGTCCTAATAATACCTAGATATATAGATACGAATGCGTTTGTTTTCTTATAACTTATTTCTGTTGGTATTATGGGACTCACTTTTATGAGAGTTTTGTCCTCTCTCTATGGGACTGTCGTGGATTTGAAATCTTTTGATACTTCATTGAAAATTTTAGCAGAAAATTCATTATTTTCCTTTCAATAAAAAAATTTATTATTTTTCTTTCAATCAAATTCATTCAAAAAAACTTGAGAGTTGATATGCAGTTGATAATATTTTATTGAGTAGAGTATGTTTATTGTCGAATTATAAACTACAAAACTCTATCAGTATTATTAAGAGTTTTTAAGAGAAGCTATAATAGAAATTTTTTTCATATTTTCTTATTATAATGATGAATTTTATACTTATATAAAATTGTAAAAAATTTATTATATGAATGAATATCTCTCCAAAAAATTTAAAAATTTTATTTGTGTGATGTTATTCATATCCAATATAATATTGATACATGTTATCATCTCTATTTGTATCAATCCAAATGTACCATATAAAAAATCTCATATCTAATCTAAAAGCCTAATTTTTAAGTGGCATTATATATATAATCTAAAAGTACAACTTTTAGGTGGTGAAATCTAAATGGATTGATTATTTTGTTTGTTTTAACGTGATATCTTAAATATATTATAGTTTTTGAAGAGCAGCCAGAGTGAGGTTTAAATAGTTCTGCTTTTATTTTTTATTTTTCTATTTAGAAAAATATTTTTTATATTTATTAAATATTTTAAATATATTTTAACATTATTAGGAGTCTCACTATGCTTAGTTAAATATCATTATTTACAAGCATATTTTATTCGTCCAATGTCATCAACGTATAATCAAAATTTAATGGCGTAAAATGTTTGACAAAAAAAAAAAACATAGTATGTAAAAGTATAAAATCAAAAGATTTTTTTTATTTTAACTTTTTTATTAAGATAATTGGATTAGAGATTCTTTAATGGTAATAATTTCAAAACCAACCTGAGTCAACTTTCTTTGTCTTAGGTAATCAAAGCTGGCGCTAGATTTAAAATGATTCATCATGTAATAACAACTTTTGCATGTCCCAACTCATTAGACATCTCCTTTCGAAGGTTTACCTGGAAAATAACTGGCTGCATTGGCCAAACTAATGGTGATATGAAGGAATGAAAAGTTTGTATATCGATTTGTTCGAATCAAGTAAGTGTACATTACAGTAGCCCTCTATATATCATTAAAACAAAAAACGAGAGAACTTGTATTTAAAGGGGCATAATCATTTGAGGATTCTTGATCTAAAAGTGAAATTGGATACTTAAGCTATTCTAACAAAACTTAATGTGGCTACATCACATGCTTGCAATAAAACAGAACTTTGACATGATACTGATTACAATTAAGAATATGATTTTTATATTCATTTTATCAATTGCATTGGCATTATAATACTACAATACTACAATAACTGTCAATGTACTAGAGAAACATGTACATATTATAGCTGAGGTCTCCATGTTATAAATGGAGAACAGAGCAGGCAAGTTAGGACATCTGTATTGATACAATTGCTAATTAGCGAACCTAGTCTGCTTTATTCATGTGCAGGTTCTATGATAAAATCCATAGAGGTAATTCAGGTCAAGACCCATTTTATAACCTTCTGCTTACTGCCTTCCTCTCAGGAGTAGGATGTATTTGTCTCTTTGTTCCATATGTTTTCTTCTGAAAGTTCTCAAAGGCTTCAGAAACTACTTTCACCTACATATATTGACAAGCCACACATTAGTTCATTGGGAAAAAAGAAACTGAAATTATTCATGATTTAAACATAGGATTGAGTTTTCCATGTACCAGTTCAGGCTTCTTAGCATAAACCCTGACTATCTTATCCTGAAAAGAAGAAGGCAGCATGTGGCTAATGAGATTATCTGGTATTGTGAATTTCTCCCAGCTCTCATAGTCCTGATAAACATATAAGCTGTTAGAAATATCTGTACAGAAACAATAACTCCTTTTCAGAATCTCACTACATTATTTAAGTATGAAACTCTAACAAAACGTTGATTCAAGCAGCGATTTAGACAATATATATATATATATATATTGGTGAAAAAAATAAGCTAATTTCCTTAAGGCTGACTAAAAAGTTCTTATCAGCCTCTGATAAATAAACTAACATAATCTTGACCAAGAAAGGCTATCTTGACAAACAAAAAAAGGTCTAATGTATTTCTGTTATTATGTACGAATATTTTTAAATACCAGCATGCTATTATAAAAATTATTGAAACTCCAGTTAACCTTATATTTGCTTCTATACTAGTCCATGCATTATTGTAAGCCTCCTAGTTGAAATTCACTCCCTATCCTTAGCCTTGAAAAGAGCGCAAGCAAAAAGAATTTAAGAGCAAGAGCAGTAGAAGTGATCTTGGTACCTTGAAAAAGTTGACGCTGGATAAGAAAACACATGCATGAAGAAAAGATCATTGTCAAACAAAAAATTGTGGAGAAAGTCCTAAAAAACAATTTAAGTAAACAAAGAATACTTTGAGTCTTTCCCATGTACCTTGCAAGAGGGTTATTCCTTCCACGTGTCAAATCAATCTTAGTAATGCTGACAACAACATCTTCCTCATTTAGTGAGATGCCACCAGATTCCTGGTCATAAAATCACTATTTTGAGATAAAGTTCAAATTCTCTGAAGAAAGGAAATATTAATATGGTATCTTTTGGGACCTGGGAACAAACAATGTCCTGTGCTGTGACATCTTTGAAGTACTCTAGATCTTCTTTTGGAACAGAGAACTCATTGCAGTACTGCAAAGCATAATGTATTGCTATTATTATTGCATGACCTTTACACACTTTGAGAAGCTATTTAAGGCATGTACTACCAGATTTTTTTTTTATATATATATAATATACCAGCAGGCAAACTACTATAACACATGAAAGTAAAACATTTTACTTTCATGATAATATGATAGGGTACCTGGTATAGATCTCTTCTCCTAATGCGCAGGATCAAATCTCTTGCTTCCTTGAGCTCGTTGTTGGAACTAGTTTCAATATGTTTCAATATAGAGTCATCTATCTGCAATTTTTAGAAGGATAACGTCAGTCCTGTGGTACATAAGACTCAGAGAATGATAAGAAAACTTAACGTGTATGCTACAAACCTTCCAAAATTGAGCTGGCTCATGAATTGAGGATGAAATCTTAAGATAATCGTTTGCTTTTGACAAAGCATCAACAACCATGAGTTCTATTGCCTGAGAAAAGAAATCACAAAACCTGTAATATTTGTTACTTGGATGATGAAAATAAGGGTTCATTGTCATGGAAAAGAATGTCAAACATATCTGCACTGCACCTTTACTTTTGCATGACTATAGACTGTTCGATGCATATCAGCACGAGCAGTGAATAAGTTGTGCACTGTGAAATCTGACAATAGCATCAATCACAAGTTAGAAACCATAAAAGTGACCTGCAATACTGAAATAAAACAGAGCTCGGACAGATACTAGCATTCCTTGGCGCGGTAGCATATCTCATCCCCTATAACACGCATGGTATCCATTAACCTAGGTGATAAAATGAAACATATGATTCTTATCAGATGCTTGTGTGAGAAAAGAATGGCATTATTATGAACTAAATCCTCTAACGATAATCATCCATACCTCTCAAACTGAAAACTGCACCCCAGTCCACAAGCTCGGGAGTCACGAACAATGTAATCGAACCTGAGAAATAAAAAAATGAATATTATCAAAAACTGCATTAAAACTATCATATGAAACAGAATCATTGTAAGAGAAAAAAACAATAGGCAAAAAGAAGAGATTAACTGACTTGTCCACATCTATCCCATTTCGACCATTTGCTACGATATCATATAGGAATTTCTTTTCATTCTGAGTCTATATAGGAGAATTTTATGTAGGCAAATGGCAGAGTTAGATACTGGAGAAGATGAAGATAGATGTAAAAAACTGACAAGAAAATACCAAATTTTACTGCCACTGGCTTACTGTTTGAGAAGCATGTTCAGTGCTAGCAACAACCATTTCCTGCAACATAAACAAAAAAAAAAAAAAAAGGAAAATAAAAATAACAACAAAAAGAGAGGATGTATATCATGTAAGATTCTTCTCGTAGATGAAAGAGTCAGTATAAAATTGCAAACTATGAAATTATATGAATGGTGCGGAAACAAAATTATTTTTTACATTATCTAGAACTCAAAGAGCATGATAAGAATTTAAAAAAGGATCAAATGAAGCAACCTTTGCTTTCTTCACACAATCGGGTTCTATGTCAATATGGTGTGTGTCTACAATAAAGTCTATCATCCTCAAAGACATATCCTCATGAAACCTGATCAGTGAAAAAAAACGATAACTAAAAAATGTACAAAATCCGTTAATCGAAAGCAAACAAAATTATAGTCGAAGGACAGATGTACCAGTTTCCATAAGATTTTGTCACAGAAATGAAAGAATACTGTTCTTCAACAATCTTAATCCAATAAAATCTAAGAGTATAAAATAAGAATATTATGCGTGTAATTGGCAGCATAAACAAAAAGAATTTTCAACGGCAATACTTACTGAAAACAAATATTAGCTTCTGGTGCAGTTCTAATAATTACATTTGCATTATTTTCAGCTTTTCAAAGTTAAAATAATAGATAAAAGTTCATGAAACTTTTTTATTCCTGCCAAGCCTATAATTGTTTTACCATTGATAATATAGGACAATGAGATAGATCAACTTGCAAGAAAAAAAAAACAGAAGAAAGACAAAAAAAAAAAAAAAAAAAAAACTCATCAATACGAAAACAGCCAACAAAAGTATAAGCCAAACATAAGAAGCTCACAAGCACTATTTGATGAATATTGAAAATTTGGAAATGATGATTCGAACATCTTTTCCACATCTTAAGCGAAATGTGGTAAGTTTAAAGATGTAAAGAATGCAATGGAGTCCTTAGTGTTGAAGGAAGCCAAACAAGTACTTTAGTTAAGAATGTCAGAATTACCATTTAAATCCATTAAGAACCTGGGGTAGAAATGCGCGTTCAAACAAGTGGCTGAATGGACCATGTCCAACATCATGCAATAGTCCTGAATAGAAGACTAGGAAGATAATATTTTGCGGAAACAAAAAATATATGCAGAGCAATTTTAATAGCAAGAATAGATAATTACCCGCAAGTTTCACTGTCTTCATATCAAAATTATCAATATCAAGCTCCATGCCCTACAAGAAGGCACATACATAAAGAAAATATTCCCATTGTGATGGACCATAAAGAATATCACCAGACTGAGGACATATTCCTACTTGGTAAGCTTTAATTCTGTGAATTGCTTCACTGGCCAGCCAATATACACCTAATGAGTGCTCAAATCGAGAATGCACAGCTCCTGGGTAAACCATGTGTACGAGACCTGCATTTAAGTATTTTTTTGGTTTACTAACATAGCACATGAAAACAATGTTAAACAACTAATATCTTTACCCAGCACAAAGACATGATTTGTGGCACTCTTGCCAAAGAACAAGTCAGAGATTTAGTTTTAGTCAACTAAATCCACTAAAGCTACTTTATCTATAGTAATTTCTAGGGGGGAAAATCAACATCTTTTCTGTCTAATTAGTACATATAGGAGTCCACCAATGTGGAGACCACTGATTCAATATGGAAAGTGCCCTTTGCTTTGATATTACATGTGACAGACAGACAGTAAAGATGCCTATATTCAATAAAAAAGCAAAATGCTTAATAACGGTCAAGTTTCATGGGGACAAATGTTTAACGTTCCATACTTTGCTCACAGAATGATTGGTGGAATATGAGAAGATGCACAAGTTGAAGTCATTGCTTAGAATGCAATTTGATTACTGTCAACTGAAAGCCAATATAATAAGTGAGTGCACAACATCAAACAGATATGAGCACTACTTAAATAGGTTGGCATCTAACTATCCTCAAACAAAGAGATTAAAATTTCATTGAATTATGATGAGGTCATTTGAATGATAATCATCTATCCTACTCCCACCTAAGTTTATTCGCATATGTAGCATCATTAGAAAATTTTGAAATGCTGGAGTACAGAGCGAGCCAGGCAGCAGGTGTAGCAAAAAAAATTCTTATTCCAAAATCCAATGCAACCAAAAGTAGGTCTAATTAAATTATACAGAAAGTGACTAAGTTGAATTTAGTGCTTAAATAATAAGGATAATTCTACAATTTATCAGTTCCATCAATACTAATTTCCTATTCAAACGAGGATAAAGAAATTGTGAAGTGAGATTGAAAGCATCCAAATTCTGGACTTCTTAATAACTAATCAAGAAAAGTCCGATACTCACCAAGTTGTTTTAAATCGCGAAGTCTGCAAAATGCACTAAACTTGTCAGAAAATGAACTTAAATCACATAACAATAATGGAGAATATCCTAGTGAGAAAAGAATTACTAAATTGGACTTGCCTCTGAAACTGTTCAGTATCAACGAACTTCAGAAATATCTGAAATAATAATACATTAAAAAAAACAAACAAACAATCCAAGCAAAACAAGTTACAGTTAAGAAATTTTTATGCCTTTAATCCAGGAAAAGCAGAAAAGACAACTAAACAATCGATGTAAGTAAAAGAACAAATTTCTTTGATTTTATATGTTACTGAACAATAAAAATCAGATAAACGTAAAAAAGCACCGTATCGAAAGGAATTTAAATGTCTTAAAGATTACGACTCTAACTCCACAAAAGAAAGCCGCAACAAACGAAGGAAGTCAAAAGACTCTATCATCTTAATATCTTATGATTTTAGATTTAGATCTCCATCTCTTCTTCCACATAGTAATCTATTTCCCGATCCTATTACATCATCCTTTTCGAGATCTTTCTAATATTATACACATTTAACATGCCTTACTCTGTTCAGTTTCTCCTTGAAGATTCCTTACTCTGTTCTGTTTCTCCACGAAGATTCCTCTTCATTACTCAAAATTCACAAAAAAAAAATAAAATAAGAGATTGACGTCTGATCATTTCTCTTTCATATAGTAATCTATTTCCTGATCCTAATAAATCATCTGTTTCTATCGTCCAAGTGTTATTTTATTTTATTCGATTTCACCTCAATTTTGAAGATCATCACTCAAAATTAACAAAAAAAATGGCACTCATATATAATCGTCAGGCGAAAATCACCACTATTCGAAAACAAAACCGCAAAATTTCATGTAATCGGAAACACAGTCAATCAAGCTCAGTAAAAACGGGAAATAAAAGGCGCGAAAACTCGCACTCCACAAGAACAGCGTGGACATACATTAACGCCAACTAGCATCAGAAAAGCAAGAGGAGAAACAAGACTGAAACATGTCAATAGTAAAAAAAAAAAAACAAAAAAAAAAAAAAAGCGAACGAAAGAGCCATACCGAGTCGAGATAGATGTAGCCGTGGACGTTATCACGAACCTGCTTCGAGAATATGCGATCATGATAACACAAAGGGTAAATGGACAAGTCGTCATTCGAACGAGTCCCCATGCCTGGCGCCTATTGTAGTCAGTAAAGTGCGAAATGGAGCTCGAAGATCGATCTAGGTTTCGAAAACGGAAGCAGAGAAGAAAGAGAGAGAGAGCGATTCCTAGGCACTAAAGGTATCGTGAAGAAGAAGTGAAAATGGTGACAGAGACAGAGGAGAGGCTTATATAAAAAAAGAGCCGAGGGAATTTTGGAGAAGCAAGTAATGCCGCCAAAAAAATGCTTGTGTTGTTCTTTTTGAAGAGTGCGCGTGAGATGTACGAGCCAATGGGGATTCGGGTATATGGTTCTTTTGAAAGACACAAACGTTTGTTGCCGTTTAAGCCACAGACGTTGTCATCAGGTCGGGATTATTAATGAGCGATGAATTGTAATTAATCATTTAACGTTGCCAAAAGCTGGAGTCTGGATTGGTTCCTTTTTCTTTTTTTTTGGGAAATTGACAAAAGCCATAGCTAATGGATTGGGGACACATGGCCTAACACTCTATTTTGTTGGATGAATACTGATAGTGTCTAGTTTCGTCCCGCTTCAAGTATCTTTTGACTCTCTTTTGTTTTTTTAAAAAATAATTTGATATAAAATTTTTTCATTTAATATTTATTTTTTATTTTATTTTTATATTTTCATGATTTATTTTTATATTTAAAAAATAAATTTTGAATCATCCAAATATGTCACTGTAATAATAATGAATTTTGAATCTTCCAAATATATTTTCTTTTGCTCATCTTTTTCTTCAATGAGATCAACACGCCAATAATTGATCACCAGTATCTATTTAAGGAATTCTTAGAATCTAGAATTTACATAAAAACTCTTAAGTTTATTTTTAGAACTTCTTTCTATTATTTGAAATATTATTTAACAAATATGTTATATTCATTTTGAGTTAATAAATTGCAATATCCTTTTAAATTGCATTTGATATAGAGAGTTGCATAAATTAAATTATTTATGCTTGATTTATACATAAATAAGTCTCCATCCTATTATGGGATTGTGACAAGAACCTCTGATTTCACTTTTTATAAGGATATGGCAAAGATTGGCGTCCTTGCCTATTATTAAATTACCATAGTGCGGTCTCATCTTAGAAAGTCGCCTAACCTGACCTTATCCGCAAGTGTACGCTCTGCTTTCCCAAAGGAAAAAAAAAAAAGGTGTTAGCAAAGAGTTCATAGCATATGATACATTCACTTGCGTTACCTTCGAACGCAAGGATGAGACGAGAGATTCAAGTATCGGAAGGAGTAGCTTGGATTTGGCCTTTTACAAAATCTCGAATGAGACTTTCAAGTATTAATGAATTTTTTATTTTATTGATGAATTTTTTGGTTTATAAATTAAATATTCTGTCAGTAAAGAATTTTTTCTAAGAAATACATTCTCTGATATTTAAAACATATTAAAAAAATTAGATTTATAAGATTATTATAAAATTTAGACCCAAACAATTCATATTTATATTATTTATTACTTAATATAAAAAATACATTAAAAATAAAAATTTTTATGAACCTCGCTTATCACTATTGATTACAATTACTGATAATGACCAATGATAAATGTCGATCATCAAGAACGATTGGTAATAATAAATAAATGTGTTTATATGATTTATTTTTCATTTGAATGAATTTATTAACATTTAAAAACTGACTTCATTTTTTAAAAAGATGAACTCATTTTTCTTGAAAATGGCCTAATTTTTCATAATAAAAATTATTTTTACTGACCAGTATCCAAAACTATGAGAATCACAAAACGCAATGTGTTGCCATTCTCTTACTCTTGTGACCAATAATGCAAGACTTGGCATATAACAAAAAAATAATGTAAGACCTTGCCCATGTTTTTTTTTAAACATCAAGAAGGCCAAGAGAAAGACTAACTGGTACACATTCTAGGCTAGGCACAAACAGCAACATCAAAAATTAAAAACTGTGAAAAATCCTTCCGTGGACTGTCCAAAAAATGCACTCCCAAGGGAACACTGCATGAAATTTGATGTTACACAAGTAGATAAAATATTGCGCCCCACGTAGTGGATAATTCTTTTGTTCAGCAATCAGCTTGCCAAAAAAAAAAAAATCTCAACTGAGAAAATCAAACTAATCCTTAACACTTTGAAACAGTAAATATCCCTGGAAAAAGACATAAATATAGGTTAACAATCACCCATCTTAAAATGCAGAATCATTGAACTAATACAAAGAAGAGAACCAAAGTATCCGAAACTCATAAGTTCAGAGTCAATCATCAAGCTGAAATAGAATATGCCTATTTTATTAATGCACGAATACATTGTCAGCTCAATTTACATCAAAATATAAATAATAACAATACCTATGCGCTTAAGGCCATTTGGAATTGCTCTGGAACATGTAATAAGGGAGCTTGGATTGCCCCCGCGTTCCCAAGTTGACCACAGGCAGCCATCTGATCATCACCTCCACTGTGTCGCCAGAGAACAGTACACTTAGCCTCTGCCAAAATATTTTGAAATTCAATCATCTTCTTGGCACTGGTTGGTCTAAACTGTGATCCACAGTGAGGATTAAATTGAATGAGATTTATCTTGTATGGGATGCCTTGGACAAGATCAACAAGCCTCTTTGCATCCTCAATGCTGATAAAAAAAAACAATCACTAATTCAATGACTACAGTTTCAATCAAATAAATAACTCACTGTAGTTGAAACAGCTAAGTGAATAAGACCATGATACACAGAATGTACTGCAGACCCATTATGTGGTGGCAACAATGATACTGATGAGGTAAAAAATCTTTTTATCAAGTTGAAATTAACTAGGCTGACAACTCTCCGCACAATGTTTCACAAAGCAATGCTAAAAGAGACTCAATACTTACCCTAGGTGGTGAAGACAAAATCAATGCTGAAGCGTAAACTATCATTGCTCCCCTTTTACAAGAAACTAAATAACAAAATTAATCTCTGTTCTCTAATTTCTTTTGACAAATGCCTAGGTGCAACTAGTAAAGTTGCTCCTTGGTGACCCCTATAGGTCACACGTTCAAGACTTGAAACCAGTCCCTTTGAGAAAATGCAAGGGAAGATTGCATGCTAAATGCATTTATCCTTCCCCCACAATAGCTGAGGAACACTTTGTGCACCATGTGAGCTCCTTTTTTTGCCAATTTTCACAAATCTGGAGATCATTTGCAAGAACACCATCCAAGAAGTTTTCTTACTTTTATATAAATCAATGTAAGACTCCAAGATCTCTTGTGATCATGATCCTTAGGATAATGCTTGCACACATTCAGCCTATGGAAGATAATAACACACCCTCAATTCCAGAATGTCAAATGCACCACTAATTTATTGTCCTTGTATATTCTGGATACCTTCATGCTAAATCTATAACATTGAGAGTTACGATGAATGCTAACATTCAATAAGCTGCAAACATATACAAAGAAACACAATCGCCTATAACAAGCGAGGTTGATTCACAGGCCAACAATGCATATTTGTCTTTCTGATCCGCAAGATTATTATAAAATATCAAGTGTACAATGCCAATACAATTAAACCCTATGCACTGGACATTTCAAATGGCGTAAAACAAGATTATCGAACAAATGAAGATATTAAAGGAATAGGTTTATCTAACCTGTCATTTACTCCCGAAAGCATCACATACTCAAATAGAACTTTGTAATTATTTTTCAACTGAAGTTCCTTCTGAAGTGTTTCAAGAAGCAGGGCTAAATTATATTTCCGGTTAATTGGCATGATCCAGTTTCTTACCTATGAAGTTTTAAGTGAGAAAGTCAATAACATGAACGCGTTTGTCCAGTAAATAAACATAGTGTGAATGAATATCACCTCATCAGTTGTAGCATTCAAACTAACAGCTAAAGCACAATTGGATTCTCGGAGGAAACGTTTCAACTGAGGGACAAGTCCGCTTGTAGAAATGGTAACCTTACGAGTACTCAAGTGAAGACCTTGGCATGCACCATTATATCTGCAGCTCTAATGACATTTTCAATGTTCTGAAGTGGTTCTCCCATTCCCTGCAAATGCATGCCATTAATTAAAAAATTAATAGGCTTAGTGAAAATTTATTTTCTTTCACTTTAATTAAAACAAAAAGACTAAAGGACAACAACTACTACTACTACGACTTCATGGATGGGAAAAAGTCTCCTTCAAATATTGAATAAAGCAAAGACAGAGAAACTTCACTAGAACAACTTGATTACGAATTGTAAGGCACCTGAAGTGTGAGGAATACAAAAACATATAGGGGTTAGTTGGGTGTAGTTGTCCCTAAGTAAAATATATGCAATCAAAAATTAACATAGTTAAATAGCTGGATGAAAATTCCAACCAAAGAATAAGGAGAATCATGTTTACTTAATTTCTCAGTTTATCATATATGTTTTTCTCTATGACCGGAATTGTGTCGTGATAGATCAAACGAATGAAATCCGCATTTTCCATTTGTGTTGCTAGATGCCTTAACACTGGATTAAGCATATATGGAATATCACTCATGGATATAGATCACAATGTAAAACTGAGCCAGATTTCACTTTTATCTATATAACTTGTGCAAACTGAAAATCTCTGTTGATCATTCACTTACCATAAATACAACATTTGTGATGGAACCAACTCCGCTCATGACAAGACGTTTTGCAAATACAACCTGGTCTACAATCTCAGCTGTGGTCAGATGCCTCTTCAAACACATCCTAAAAAAATGGATTGATGTATCAAGAAGATGTACTTTGTAGAAAATAAGGACATGAACAATATAAATGGCAAAGTTCAAATAAGGAAGATAAAAACTTGCCTGCCAGTGTAGCAGAACTGACAATTCATGGCACAACCCACTTGACTCGAAACACAAACTGTTGTCCTACCTCTGTCACAACATATGACGACTGTTTCTATCACCAGTTCATCATCCAACCTAAATAAAATCTGCAAGTTCCTGTGAGTTTCAAAATCAATGAGAAGATAGTGCAACTGCCAAAAGCTATATAACCAACTAGACAAAGAGATGTTAATAGAAAGAACACAGCTAATAATGGTTTAGCCTACCTTCTTAGTTCCATCAGATTCTGTAAGAACATTTTGCAACAATATGGCCCTGAATTCAGTAAGTTCACTCAACATTTTCTTAAAATCCTTATTAAAACCTGTACAACGATAACATAAATATACTGTTCATATAAGACTGCATTTCTGTCATGGGAAAAAAAAAGTCCAACTTTGCGCAAACAAAATATATCAAAAGGAAGACAAAATCATTTATCTCACTATAAAGGCTACAAAACCAACTGAAAATAGAATTACACCGAGGGGATAGAACTGAAGTATACCATCCAATTCATCAACACAATGTGCCCAAATCTTTTCTCCATAAAGCCGCTTCCACAACATCATGGCCTGAGCAGGTCTGAACCCATGAGACTGAACCCATTTCTGCAATAGTATACCCACAATTACAAAATAACAAAAAGAAAATTTTCCTCTTTATTTCTCTAAGGAAACAGCAGGATATGCATACATGCTACAGTTAATTTCTTCAGTTTTTTGTCAAGCAACCAAGAACTAAACCAGAAAAGCTGTAAGCTTAGATTAATAAAACAATAGAAGAACAAACAAGAATACATACTTCAAGTTCAGTGTATTTCATTCCCTTAACGAGAATCTTTGAGCCTTGATGTGGAATAGCATCATTCATGTCCTCGTTTCCTATACAAATAAACACCCACCAAAATAATAAACAAATAAATAAATAAAAACAATATTGGGTATTGAGATAGAGTTCATATGATTACCCATATCAAGAGTTGGAAGCGGCAAGCAAGAGCCGGTGGTAAGGGAGCGGCGGTGTTGATGGAGAATGGGCGGCGGCGGCGATGAAGGAAATTGTTTTAGAGAATAAGGAATTGAAGGAGTAGAAGATGGTATGGACATCGAAGAGTGATCTAGGAGAAGCATAGCACGCAAGCGCCTCATCCACACAGAACTCATCTCCATTACTTCATTACCGAGGAGAGGTTAGTGGTCCGTTTTTTCATTATATGGGCTTTTATAATCACCCTTATGCGATTAATAAATTAAAAAAAAAAACGATTATATTAGCCTCCCTAATACTTGGAAATAATAATTTGTCATGCACAGAAATAATCTAACAGTTAAATATATTTGTACTAATCATAGTTTCAAGTTCAAATCCCTCTCACATGTCTAACATGTAAATGTGATGTCCCTCGTATACAAAAATTATTTATAAAAATCAGAGTGAGTTAATATTTGAGATTTTATATAAATTGCAAAAAGTATACGTTTTAAATTATATAAATTAATATATTTTTATAAAATTATCATAATTTTATAAAAAAAAAAAATTTGTGTTTATCACATGTGTTTGTATTATATTAATAAAAAAAATATCCAAATCCCTCTCTACTATTGGTTTCTTTCTAAGCTATTTGTCCTGGATTAATTATTTTGAGCCTTTTGTCTTTTTAAATAATATTTTGATAATTTATTTTAGATTTACACACAGACTACAAAAATTAATTAATTTTAGTAGACAATATTACTTTAAAACACTTTTTTTCTAAATTAGTTTTATTAATTTCTTTTAGTAAATTACAACCATTAAAAATTTTATTAATGCTAATTCATGATAATAAAAAACTTATACACATTTAATGATTTATAAAACTTCTTTTTTAAATTAAAAAACAACATCAATTGCATGATTTGGACATATCATATTTATTAAATAATATATTAATTTTGAAGTAAAAAAGTATATTATTTATTATAAGTGATGATATTTATGCAGTAATTAAATAAAAGTATTATAGACAATTATTACTTAAACTAATAATCAGAAAAAAAAAAAGTTATTGTAATTTGAGACAATATAAAAAAAAGGATAAAAGGACTGTCAAAATGAGATGGAGGGAGTAACTAATTCATTCTTTATTTACTAAAATTTTATAAAATCACCTTTTTATTTTGTTAGGTTGCACATTCTCTTTTTGTCTGATTTTATTTTATACTTTTATAAATATTTTTTAAATGATGATTTTTAAAGAATTTAATAAAATTGAATTATATTATAATAGTTCTTTTATTAGAAAGTCAATATATAAAAGAGTTGAGTTTTTTTTTTTTTTGAAAGGTAAAAGAGTAGAGTTTTTTCATTTAAAAAAATAATTTGGTGAAAAAATCAAATTGAGTAAAAAATTATGGGATTTTGTAAGAATTCATTTTAATTAAAAATTTAGATAAAAATTACTCTAATAGTTTCATTGTTTAAATTAGCATTATATTTATTTTAAATAAATAAGAGCATTTAAGAAAATAAAATAATTTTAATTCATTATATAATTTCTGACCAACTCAAAAATAAATTAACTCATGATTGATTGAATCTATGGATCAATCCTATTTAAATAATTTAAAATTAAAACAATATTTTTATATTTTAAAATCTAAATTAAAATTTATTTGAAATCTTAAAAATGATATAAATTTCTTTCTATATATTGATTTGATGACTCGATCTGAAACTCAAAATGACTCAATCAAATACAACAAAAAAAAGCCCAAAATGAATCCAACGGAAATCACTTGACCTAATCATTTGCTACATGTAATTCTAAAAATAGAATCTAATTGAATTCTATTAGTTTAAAATTCATTATAAGTAAAAAAAAAATGTATTATTAAAATAAAAAAATAATAGTAATAAAACTCTTTTCTTTTATTCTATCAGTTTAAAATTCATTCTAAATAAAAAACGTATTATTAAAATAAGAAAATAATATCAATAGAATTCTTTTCTTTTATTTTCCTCACATAATTTTTTCCAAATAAGACTTATAAAATGACCAACAAAAATAAGATGAGATGAGATATCACCAATTTCACCAACAAAAACAAGATCTTAGTTTTGATACAATACCAATTCTTTAGATACGTATAAGATTGGATTGAATGAAATCAAATTGAAAAATTGATTATATATAATTTAGAAATGTTATGCTAATTTTAATATATATATATATATATATATATATTGTATGTAGATTAAATATTATAAATAAATCATATATGAGTGCATAAATTTAGATATATTAAATATAAGTTATATATATATATATATATATATATATATATATATAATGTACAATATATAAGTTATATATGTTTATATATATTATATATAAGTTATATATACTATCTTTACAGTATATATGCTTAAATATGTTTAAACTAATACACATAATTTAATCTTTTGTATAGTTATAAAAGTTGTTTTTCACTAATTTTATACTTCTATAATAATTATAGGTTATGTTTAGATATAATATAGCTATATACTGTGTGTGTGTGTGTATATATATATATATATATATATATCATCAACTGATTTCTCAATTTATATTCTTATAATAGATATAGATAACTAAATATTTTCATAAAATAGTGTGTTCTACAAATATTGTAATGATATTTTATATACATAAAATAAATTTATAATTATAAAAAATATTTTTTCAAAATTAAATTTTAAAAATTAAAATGAGGGATGTGAAAGTGAAATCATAGTAGGTTTGCCGCGCTGTCCAAGGAGACGACTCATTCTTGTTTCAATCCATTGGAGCAGTAAACCATAAAAATTTTTTTAAAATTTTTCCTTTCAATTGAAGTTTAATTGAAATAAATTGCTATAATAGTTTAAATTTTTAAATTTAACATTTAATTTTTTCAGTTTAAAATTCAATTGAATTCTAATTGAACTAAATTGATACAATAGTTTAAATTTTTAAAATTTAAGATTTAACTTTTTAGTTTAAAACTAATGTCTAACTTGAATGAGATCAAATTAGACTAATCTAACTAAAACTAAATAATCAAATAAAATTGAATTGATTTTTTAATTTGATTCAATCCGATCTGTTTAAAATTTTTTATTTCGATCTTTCAATTTTCTAAAAAATCGAAAGTTTGATTAAGTTTTGATATTTTTGAAAACACTTACTTGAAGCCGATCTTTCTAAACCCTAATCAAAGCGTGCTCATTGATTGCCCATCCTACTCTCCTACACTTTTGTATTATCTTTGTTTTTTATTAAAGCGCAATTTTAATTTAATCAATCCCACTCTCAATCGCTCATGAATTGAAAATTTTAATAAATTTTGAATTAAATTCAAGTTACCGATAATATTACCAAAACATTTAACACAATCGCGTACAAACATAATCCAGCAGTAAAATGTATCTAGCTGATAGCCAGCATGGTTTAGGGACAGAATATAAAAATATATATACACTCACACTAGCTAGTCTGTTTATCAAGATTACTTCTCTCCTTGAATGGGTCAAGAGGCAAGAGCCCCCTGGACGTTAATTCCAAGCGTTCACCCTAACTCAACAAAGAGAAGAAAAAGCTCCTTTTGTCCCATCTTTTCATCTTCACATTAGGAAGTGTTTTGTTTCCAAATTAAAGTCCCTAACTCAACCTAGTATGAAATCATCCAACGAGCAAACACACATCACAACTCACAAGGAACTTAGAACATACTCCATCTCGTCTCATTCAACCACATGTATACACTAACAGAGTCCCCATCTCTCTCATCCATGATTCCGTTCAATATGTCCTCTTCTGTTTCAAACCAGATGGAGTCTGTTCTCATATAACAACTGTCTGCAAATTTAAGCTTTGAGAGACAGAGAGACAAAGAACCAAAGGAAAGGAGAGAAGGAAGATTGCAAACTTATGACTAAACTCAGTATAAATCTAGCTTCGCAAAATTCAATGATACAATTATCTTTCTAGTGAACATAACTAAATTACAATGAACACGAGCTGAGATGACTTACTTCCAGCAAATTGCAATATGATAATCTAAGATACCTCAATTTTAATCAAATCTCACCAAACTGATGTGCTAAAATTTCAGCAGAGAAAAATACAATTTGCTCCCTCAGGGCCCATCTGCTTTCCATTAACACAGCACGAGAAGTGTAGCTCTCCATCTAGCAGGATATTTATACTCCTTTCCGGCGCCAGAAAGAGAAATTAGTCCCTACAAGATAAGAAGCCAAAGATGAAAAGATTAGCTATTCATTCAGGGAATGACAGCAACATGTATATATAGCAATGAATTCAACTTTTCCTAGTGCTCCTATAGAGATTAATTATGCCTTGAGAATATCATAGAGATTAAGTGCTTCAGCAAATTCAAGCAATGACAAGTCTCATCAGAAAACTGGCAAAATGCAGACACAACATCCAGCAAATCAATAAACATCAACACTTATCCCGACATGTAAAATAAGGCACTGAAAATGAGAACTATATAAAATTATGCAACATAAAACGGAAAGATTAAATTGTCAACATGACCTGTATCCTACAAAACCAAGTCAGTATGAGGCTTCATTAACAGAAAAAACTTCCAAATCATATATCTAGATATAAATACTGGCGTCCAATGCACAATCAAATTCCTGCTGTCAACACTAGGAGAAAATGACAATTCAAATAGAATTATACATTTGATTAATAATTGGAATCACTTGAAGCTTAATGTTCACGAATGATGCAGACACATAATGAAAACATCTTCAGACCATTGATCAATGTAAGGCTGATGCATGAGTAATCAGCACAAGGACATTACAACTGCACCCAGTTTTCTACTTCATGAAAATGGTATTTTAGTCATGAAGTGCTTGTGTCGTTTCAACAGTACACTAGTCAGTGACGATGGAAAATTTATTGTAACAAGTAATCATGCATCTAAAAATAGAGTTCCACAATCTCACACAAGCATATAATAGGTAATGGAAACAGGAATAGGTAATGGAAACAGGAGCCAGAAATAGTTTTCTAAAAAAAGGAACATGTGAAGACAGATAATGAACCATCAAAAGAGGAAATTAGTGAAAATTGCTCATCTGGTGATCTTTGTGAAATGATTAAAATTCAGATCTTTCAGTGAAAATTCAACACGCATATCATATCGTGTTCAATTTCATCTTCTTGCTTCAAACTAATATCTTTGTAGAAAACAGCGTGCAAATGAAAGAACTAGGATGCATTAGTTTAAGGAAGATAAGATGAGACAAGTGCATAAATCTATAACATGACTTCAAAAATACTCAAATGTTTAAAATCTTGGGGTAGCACTCAGATATCTTGTACTATTTAAAGAGTTGAAATCAAACTAAACAGACACATAACATCAAATTATTTTCCTTGAAATGCAAAACTGGTTTTAGATTTTGGATTTGTCATCAATCATATAACATATTGTGTTCCTTTACTAAAATAACCAGATGTTGACAATTTTCATAGAAATTGACAAATTAATTGCACAGGGTCAGCATATACAAACAGAAAACAAACAAATGTATGAGCATCGGCATCCAAACAAAGTACTTTATCTAGTATCAAATTTGTTGGGATTAGAGATTACTCACCAGTACTTAATCAAGCCATCCCATCCACAAGTTGCCACTTTACTTTGCTCCAGTGGATGCCACTCACACCCAATGCATACTCCCTCATGACACTTAAGAGTCCTGAAAACTTTACAACTCTTCCAATCCCAAAACCAGCACCTACCCTCACCATCTCCTGACATGACAAACCGTCCATCTGGTGAGAAATTGACTTGGCATGCATAACCTGCCGCAATATGCCCTGCAAATCTTTTCTTCTTATTCAACTGAAACCTTTCCCTGGTGCTGTAGATAAGGATCTGGTTATCCAAACTCTGTGCAGCAAGCCAATTTGTGTTGGGATGAACTGCAATTGATGGCATAGAATGCATGTGAGGTTCACTAATATACTTAATAACAACAGGGATCCCAAATTCCCATACACGAAGTGATTTATCATCACTTGAGGTGACAAATCTCCGATTGTTATCCACAAAAGTAATGGTATTTACTGCCCCCAAATGTTGATCATACTCCTGAGTAATCTGCCCTGTATTCATATCCCACTGCACAATTTTCTTATCACTCATACCTGCGAGCAATATATTCTGCTTATCGTCGTCAGGGTTAAGCTTAACGACATAAGGAATCTTCCCAGTGGAAAATGTTGATATAACCTGCCCAGTCTCCGTATCCCAATATTTAATATTCTTATCATAACCAGCAGTCAAAAACTTAGTCCCATCGTTACAAAACGAAATATCCCTAACAGCCTTAGAATGACCCATGTAAGTTCTCATACACTTGCCTGAATTAAACACATCCCAGATCTTCACCTTGGTATCCATTCCCGCGGAAAGAATTAAATGCCCATGTTTAGGGAAAAACCTTATAGCAGAAACACCCTTCGTATGCCCACTCCAAGTATGCACAAGTCTCTTGGGTATATAACAATGATCATTACTCGCTTTCGCATCCTTAGGCGGCGCAATCCATGTACGCCCTTGGTAATCTCTCTCTTCCTTACCATGAAAAGTACTCTTATCAGCGACAACCTCTCCTTTATCACCTGCACCACCTTTCTCTTCCTTCTTCCTCGCATACTCTTCCGCATACTTCTTCTGCTCCTCAGTCAATTCTGTCTGCAACCCTTCCTTCTTACCTGCCCACGGGCTCTTCCTATTCTTCACCAACCACACATCAGTCGCCGGATTATCAATCTCGGCCTTATCGACACCCAAATCCTCCTCTTCATCCTCCTTATCTTCCTTCTTCTTCTCAAGTTTTCGCCTTTTTTGCTCGTGCTGCGGTATATTATAAACCGAAATAGCATTATTCTTATTCAAAGCATCCAAATCGCCGATATAATTATTACCTGACGAAGCGGAAGGATCGGCCGCGTAACCGTATTTATGGAAGGTGTTGTATTGCTCGTCGAATAGAAAGGAATCGATAGCGGCGTCCTCGACGAATCCGAGTTTGTGGTTTCGCATGCCCTGGGCGATGCCGTCCTTGGCGTAGGGGTGGGCCGGGCCATGGATAGGGGCCCAAAGCTGGTCGTAGGTAGGGTTAAAGGTGACGGCATGGTGGACGGGGTCGATTGGCTTGGATAGGGTTTGGTTGATCTGCGCGACTGCTAGGGCTAGCGTGGTATCGTCGACTTTAGGGGCAGCTGATTTGGAGGGGAGGAGGCGCGGAGGAGAAGAGCGCGGGGATGAATCAGGGTTTTGGTTGTCGTTTAGGTCAGATTCGTCGTCTTCTTTGTAAGCTTGAAGAAGATCCATCTTTAGGGATTAAGGACTGGGGATAGAAATGAAAGAGTTTGATAATTGACTGTACAGTACAGAGCGAATTTTATTGTTTTTTATAGTTATTTTATTTTAAAATGAAGTAATCATTAACAAAAAAGTTACAATGGGTTAACAGAAAAATCATTACATTTCATAAAAAGTAGTAAAATATATGGTTACGCTAAATACTTATTTTAAAAAAATAAAAGATATATATGTTTTATAAAATATAATAATTTTGTTATTAATTTATTATAATTTTATATTAAAGAATAAAAAATAAAAACAACATGTTAATTTTTCATTAAAAATAATGTGTTATTCTTTCATAATTTTCTTTTAATCTATTATAATTTTATATTAAGTATTTTATTTTATGAAAGTTAAAAATAATATATTATTTTTTATTAAGTATAATGATTTTTTCATTAAATAATTACTTTATTAAAAAGAAAAAATATACATGTTTTGCAGACGATACATTTTTATATGTTATGAATAAATATTTTGTAGTAGCCTCAAAAAATAAAAGCTTTCATAGGTAAATCATCAGAATAGAATTTTTTGAAAAATAGTAAATCTTAAATAATTCTAAAAATAATATATTTTTTTAGCATAGTAGTGAAGATATTTTTAATTTAACTATATATTTTTTAATATCATTTTATAATCTCACAAAATCTACCTACGTAACTATGCTATAAATTAAAATAAAAATTATTAATTGTAGTTTATTGTGCACTCATACGTTAATATATAAAATTTATTTGAAAATATAAAAATGAGTCACATTTTTTTAGAATATATTATTTTTAAGTATTTCAAATTTATATAGTCATTTATCCTGAACTGTAAAACATGTTAATAAAATTTATCATAATCATAAGCGCATTCTCTCCATCGAAACTTCACTGCTCATTCATGATTAAAAATTTATTCTTCCACTACAATTGGCCACCCCAGATTATCCCTCTTATCAATATATACTTCATCTTATAGCATATTTATTTTCAAGATTTAATTATTGCATATTATAAATTTTTATATTTTTTTTAAGGTAACGAAGTTTTTTTAAAAAAAAGTGAATATACTATTATATACTTTTTTAATTTATAAAATTTTTAAAATGTTATGAATTTATTTATTGAATTCATTCGGAATTTATAAATTTATGCAACTTTGAATTTGAACATTGATAGTTTTGAACTCAAGCTTAATATTTAAATGACCCATAACTTGGTCCAACCTTCCAAAAAAGATTTCTAGCTTTGCCCTAACAAATTATTTCATGAATTTTTGTTCATATAATAATATAAACCAGAAGTCCATGACACATGTGACAAATAAAAAAAAAAGTGCATTTAGAGAAAATTTTGTGTTCTTTTTTGTCTCACAGTGTGCAACTTTCTTTTTTTTTTTCTTATTTCATTTTTCTTTTCTTATAAATGAGATTTTTATTCATATAAAAATTAATTTAGATACGTATAATTTGTTTAAGATAATAAATATTTATTTTATCATGTAATATCAAGATATAATTTAGAAATTGTGAAATATGAATAATAATAACAAACAATAATTACTTATGAAAGAAGACATATGGGTAAGTTCTAATGAATATGTAGAATACAAGTACATTTGTAATGAATCTAAAATTCATTTTTAATGACATGTAGATAAATTCTAACGATATATTATTTTTAAATTTTATGTTTATGAATTTTAGTACTCATGACCTTTAATACTGAGGTTCTTTATTATATATACATGTTCATTATAATTTATTTACAGGTCCATTACAAAATGAACTCTAAGTTCATTAATATTTGTCTACAAGTTCATCAACTATACATTCATTAAAATGAACTCTTTCATTAGTAATGAATTTACTTATAAATTTATTAGTAATGAACTTACTGACAAGTTCATTACAAATAAACTTTATATTCATTGGTATTTATTTACAGATTCATTACATATAAACTTATCTACAGATTTATTACAAATGAATTTACATACAAGTTTATTGCAAATGAACTCTACATTTATTAGTTTTGCTTATAGATTCTTTAGAATTTACCTACAAGTTCATTATAAATGAATTTTAGATTCATTAGTATTTGTCAATGAATTTACCTATAAATTCATTAAAGATGAACTTTGAGTTCATTAATATTAGTACTTTGTTATAAATGAACTTACAGTTTTTCGGTAGTGAAAATATACAAGTTAATAAACATTGTATTAAATTATGATAAACCTCCACTTTATAAATTAACTATTTTCTTAATTTATGTGAAAATAAAAATAAATTTATTTTTCTAAACATATGAAATAATAATAATAATAATAATAATAATAATGTCAATCTAATATTTTTAAAAAAAAAAAAAATGCTCAAAAGTATAAAATATATATATTTAAAGTGAACAAATGAGTGTTGTTCACAATTTCACATGTTGAATGAAGTATGGTGTGCATTAGAAGAATTTAAATAGCAATAAACTAGAATTCAAGAGCATGCAGATTTTTTTTCTTACAAGTGTGATAGACCCTGATCTATATTGTTAAATGAAAAGAGGTTCATGATATAACCAAGATCCATGATATAAGAACCTCTTTGCCTTGTTTAAGCACAAAAAAAAAAAAATTAGTTGTAAGTATCAATAATATTTCTAACCAAACAAGCATAAATTTTTCCATACAAAATTACAACTTTCATTTTGCTCTGCTTTTCAAGCAATCAAACAAAAGAATAAAGAATAATACTTAATATACTGTGCTCCATTCAATGGCTTATCTTGAGAAGTTCTATCACCAAACCAAAGTAACTCTTATTTGAAATCTCTAAAACCCGAATTGAGAAAAATGAATCATCTCAAAATTAATGAAGAAAAGAGACAAAGACAACCTCAGTATGTTTATTGAAGTCTAAATTAAATAGCATAATTTCAATTGAGTGCAATTAATATCAATGATTTGCTGAGATAACAAATTCTTAGCAGCAAGTTTTCAATTCATAGAATGGTGGTGTAATAGAGCCGTCTCCAAATCTAAAAGCTGTGAGTTCCAAATCCTAATTAACCAAATAAAAGAAGAGAAAACTACAACTAGTTAAAGCAGGGAAGATTTCATTAGGCCATTTTAGAATTCATAGCGCAAATGTGCAACAAATGCAACAATCATTCCCATATATAATTTGGAACACAAACAACTCGACGTATATTATTTTCAAGATACTCTGATACAATCTATTATTCAAGGGTTTTTCATCTTGATCCTCAGCTTTCGCGCTATCTGAGTGGCCTTGGGATGAACTGGCCGCTTACTGCTATCACATTGTTCGACCTCTACCCAGTTTATAACTTTCAATATCAAAGACTGAGGAACTTTCTTGATATCCCCATCTGCATTCCCTCTAGATTTCTTCACACCTTTTTCCAAAGCTTTTTCTAGGAATTCCATAAACCAATTTCCAGCTTCTGTTTCTATCTGCTTACCCAACCTTATTGTATTGCTGCTTAAACTTATCTGCTTACCCAACCTTATTGTATTGCTGCTTAAACTGCAACCCGCAGGTATCTTGTTTTCATCATTCTCACTAATAGCCTCAAGGGCCAGCTTTCCGAGTGGAGTGGAAGGAACTTTTCGTTCCAAAGAAGACTTTTGGTTTGTACCTGATCGAAGAATTTTTCCGAAATTTGTCTTCTGTTCACTTCTTTCAGGAAAGGCTGCAATTAGTGCTGCTCTTCTCTTGGATGAACTTAATTCTGAGGTCCTTGATTGGTCCATAGAATTGCGTATGAGTTCGTGTAAGATTGGAAATTCCTCTTCTGGAGTTTTTTGCTGTTTTTCAGCTTTGGTGTTTTGAGCAACTTCAGCAGCTGAAATAGCTGCTTGAATCGATATTATATCAGTAACTGCTTGCACAATCTGGTGATGGAATTCCAGGAACTGATCAAAACAGGCTGCTGGAGCATCTGCTTTTGCAGACTTGCTTAAGTTCAAAAACATCCTACGATAACAGATACAATTTCAAAATTTCAAGCCAACTTAACAAGCAAGAAACTACAAATGTATTAGAGAAGTTTGAATACTTGAGCGATCGGACTAAAGTTTCGGTGGCTGCAGCATCTCTCAGGGCCTGGAGGGCTATCTTCTGAGCTGTTTCGCGCTGCTGTAGAGCTTCCTGTTAAATACAAAAATTAGCAAACAGAACCAAAGAAATAATATTAACAATGTAATTAGAGGAGTCTTAAGTTCACCTTGCCAAGTATGCTTAATTTTCCTGGCAAGTTGAAGGGCAGACTAGTACTACTATCGCTCGCTGAAATACCAGACTGAGACTGTAGTTCTGGTGGAGGCTTTGAGTTGGAGGAATTCTGAGAATCTTCACCCATTTTGAGGGAAGCCACCACCCTTCCATTCCTTAAATTTGGTGGTGGAGTTGAACCTTTCTTTTCCTGTAAAACAACAACAATTTATGTCTCAAGG
This sequence comes from Omphalea diandra, assembly GCA_949677035.1. Classification (NCBI taxonomy): domain Eukaryota; kingdom Viridiplantae; phylum Streptophyta; class Magnoliopsida; order Malpighiales; family Euphorbiaceae; genus Omphalea; species Omphalea diandra. The sequence goes on from CATIWR010196580.1 coordinate 35,749, forward strand.
GACATGCTTTTCTGGTACTTTGTAAGTAGTTAAAGGAGATGAAGTTGTCAGAGTTTCAACTCCTAATCTCCGGCACTACAAGGCAGTTATTCAACCAATAGACTACGAGCTTCAATTCATTTCAAAAGCCAATTACCAAAAGTAAAACAGAACAAAAACAGGACATTCCCTTTTTTTTTTCTTTAAGAAAAAAACAGACACACAAACAACAGGTCATGAATTGATGATACTCATAATTGAGGAAAAATGTACCTACAGATGAGTTGAAGGGACTAACTGGGATCCTAGCCTCTCGTTCACAGACACTCTTGCTTCTTGGAAGCTTGGAACCAGAAGTCGCGACAGCGCAGCTTTTTCTAAGCAATGCAGGACTCTCTCCTTTAGAATCCATCATTTTAGCAAGCAAACCACCACCAGATGAACACCTAATTCCACCATTACCACTTCCATCTTTCAGCATTCTCCCTCTCAGCATCGGAGACACTGGTTTCCCACAGCTTACCCGCTGCTTCACGGGCGTGCATTGATCAAAATCCAACGGAATTGGCTTCAAAACCATAGGAGACGAAATCCCGTTTTCCCCACTTTGCCCCATTCCCCAAGACCCTCTTCGGTGACCAACCGCCCTAGAATTGGGATTTATGTCACCTCTCTCCCCTTTTTCTCTAAGACCCATTAGTGGCTCTGGCGTGCCCACTAAAGGGTGTCGTCCAGGAAGCGGCTTTGCGCCTTTCACGACTGGAACTGGAGACCCTGGCTCCAATCTGTCGACATATATGAACTGACCGAGCTGCATTTTGTTGCTGAGCACGAAGTCATCCTGATCAGAAGGAAGACTGACGTAGATTGAATGCGAAGAATCCGACACTTTAATGTAGAACCCGTGTTTAGGCCAAAGGTTTTTCTCGTCAAGATCAGCTGGGACTATATCAGTCACCTGCAAAAGCGAGCTGCGGTGCTCACTGGTGGGTTTCTTCCCTGTATTCATCCCGTTCAGAAGCTTCAATAGAATTCCTGGTGCTAATGCTGCCATAGCGGATGGTATCTCCGCGGGGTTTCAAGAATTGCAAAAAGAAATCAAGAATTGGGGTCAAGAAAAGAAAACCCCGTTCAAGAAGGAAAAACAAAAAATTACAGAGTGAATCAAGAATCGAAGTCAAGAAAAGAAGAGGCAGTCCAAGAACGAGTTCAAGATTGTAAAGAAAGATGACGAAAGGGAATTTTGAAGGCCATGAAAGGGAAGGGAGGAAGGGAGAGTGGTGTTGTAGGGTAGGGTGGAGGCAGTTGGCAACGGTAAGTAGGGGAGAGGGAGAGGGCGAAAAAGACTAAAATTTTTTAAAGGGTATGACATTTTTGGAACGTTGAGGGTAACGGTCATGTGGTGGTGCGTCTATTCGTAATGATTTTGAATTCGCCGGTTAGGTCTCTCATTTTATACTTATTTTTTACGATTGGACAGGAGGATGGGATTTGTTCAGATAAAGTTTGAGAAAAATGGCATTTGATTTCTATTGGCTGGGTTGGGCAGGTTTAAAGTGATAAAAAATTATCTAAATACACAAAACTCGACTCAAATTTAATTCTAATCTATTTATTTTCAAATGAAACTTGATTGATTAGAATCTAAATGAGTTTGAATTAACACAACATGATCCAATTTTAGAAGTAAAAAATATATTTTTTAAATACAAGTCAAGTTTATTAATCACAAGCCAACTTTTCTTTAAAAAAAAAGTTAATTTTCATTTATTAATCATATTTTGATTTTTAATATTTTAGGTCATATTTCAAATGGGTTCAAGTGGGTCTAATTTGATTATGAACAGATTACTCATTGTAGTCTTATTCAAAATGTGAATCTTAATTCAAGTACTCTATTTTGAATCAGTAATCCTTAAGATCTTTGTTGATAATTGTTAATGCTTTTTACAACCAGACCACTTATAGTAATTTACAGCATCAAAGCATGCCATAAAATTTTTAGGTTTCTAGATTTGGTGAATTTTTTTTTTTTTTCACATCATTCGAATTAAATTCAATACCTGCAGCATTTCTTATTGCTGTGATATATATAGGATGATTTTGTCTCAACCACGATATCAAATTTTTCTTAAAAATCATAAACATTCTTAGTTTACCCTCACATCAATTTTTCTAGGTCAAGTTCTAAATTATAATAACTTGGTACAAATTCATTTTTTATCAAATGGTATCTAACTATATTCATGTTTTCGTATCTGCAATTCTAATATTCATAATGATTATTGTTTACACATACAATAATGCATGGTAATAAATTTGCTGCCATGGGATATATGAAGTGAGGGACCGCAAATTCATGGTTAAATGATGTGTCTGATAGGTGGAGCGACCATGAGTGAAGTGACCATATGTAGAATGACTGCAGATAACAATCTTATAGTTAATAGGAGATTTTGGAGTGGTAGTAAACTTATTGCAAATAAACGACTTCAGAAGCTCAAATGCAGACTACAATTTGTGGATCGTGTATGTATTAAATATTGGACTAAAGATATATTAGTCTTGATTAAAGTCAGACATCTGATCTAAAAATGAGATAATAGGTCGTAGAGTCATAGCTAAGTTTTAATGATTGAAGGTCATATACCATATGGGCCAAAGTCTATTTATGGACCAGATACGTGATATATTGTGTAATGGGCTAAGAGTGCAATGTTTTGATTTGGCCTGCATGTAGAAATGGACTGTGGAGTTGCAATTATACTTAAATTTTAAGTGAAAGAGATTGGAGGCTACGTCGTCGCAAAGATGTGAAAATTTTTAACTTGTGTAATTAGCATAGAAGTCTTATATATAAGTCTATAAATAGACTTTCTCAATTATATATTGGGAGATCAGTATACACACTTGAATCAAATAAAAACTTTTGCTTTTATGTTTAAACTTTAGTTTTGAGCTTTTATAGTTGATCAAGAGAACTCATTTAGGTCCAATTTTAGCTTCCAAAGATTAAAATAAAAATATCTTAAATTATCACACTATCTTTTCAAAGTTGAAAAATTATTCTCAAGGCAAATAATTATATTGATACTTTGTCTTATTTCTGTCCATATATTTTCGGGATGACCATAAGCAAAGTCAACAAATTGTACTACACCATCTAAGAGCTCCGATTGCAAAAGGTCATCTTCAAGTCTAGCATACATTTTTTTTTACGATTCAATCGCAAGAGAAGTGATAGAATATGAATAACTTTAGAAGGTGAAAATCATCCACACTCACAGCAACAATTGATATTTGTTTAGGATCATAGAATGTGACTTTTACGAGACATGACAAAATGAAATAAAACAGGCACTCATAGGCTTAGTTTAGCGGTGAATATATATCTCGACTTGAGTTTGGTGAATTTTGCAAGTTCAACTTTTAGAAAGCGATGAAGATGAATTTTATTGATGGTTTATTAGAAAATAGGTAACGTAATCATGCCTCCTTAGACATTTATATCTTTTACAATTAGCATCACAAATATTGGAATATTATCTCTAAAAAGCTATCCAAATCTCGCTAATATTCAAATACTCATATTCTCCTAAATTTGCATTATCTTTCTTATTCTTATCTGAAATTGTTGATTGCCCACAATTGCTCAATTAATTGCTTGTATGTTATAAGCTTGTTGCACATAAAGCTATCATATACGTAGATGTTTTGTTGGATCACTTGGTGAATATTTGTTCATCGGTCCGATGGACTGATAGATTATTACAATTCATTTCCTGAATTTGATCATGATCACTACTTCGTATGTCTAGTATTCGTCTACTTCGTATGTTAAGACTTTCTTGAAAATGGAGGCAGGCCCAGTCAGTAAGCTAAAAAAGTTGGGAAAATATTTTTAAAAATTCATTTAGTTTTTGAAATGACCATGGAATTAGATTATTGATGATGTTTATCTGAGATTGTCCTACTGTTATTAATATGAGAAAGAATATAATCCTTCAATTATCACTTTTTAAAATTTTACACAAATTAAGAAACTATTTAATAGCCATGAAAAATAAGTAAATATGACTAAATTACCCCTTGTTGAATGACTCAAATAACTAATTCATTAATTATTCTGAGAATATTGCTAATGATAAAATATAAAAAATAATTAATACTTTATTAGAAATCTAGAGATGACAGTTAATTGAAATATATATATATATATATATATATATATATA
>CATIWR010196634.1:0-11737 GCA_949677035.1 Omphalea diandra
TTTGATCGCATCAATTGACAGGAGAAAATCTTGGCTTCGAAGAAAATCAACATCATTTGTCACTCTCAACCAAGCTGTAGCTCTATGAGCAGTGAGGGAGAAAAGTTGTTCGACATCAACCCTTTTCCCATTAAAAACAGCTTCATTCCTCATAAGCCAGACCAACCATATCACTGCTCAAAAAATGGACATCCGCACCTTCTTTTGAAACTGACCGCTTACAATATTCTGCCAACGCAAGAAGAGATCCTTTAAGGTATTAGGTATTTTCCAAGCACAGCCCCACGAAGCTTTAAATGATCAGTATTCCCCTTCATGACAGATTTCCAAGGCTTTTCAGAATATCACTTGACCAGCAGGCACTAGCTAAGGATATGGGGCTGCGGGACGGTTGGCAATGCTAATGGTGTCTTCGATGGAATCGTCCTTTGCGTGAGATCGAGATGGAAGAACAACTGCTTAACGTCATCATGGATGTTCCTTTTTCTCCATATTGTAATCTAGGGTTAATGCTAGAGTATCCAAAACTTCTGAATTTTTATTAAATGGTTCACATTTATAGGTTTCATAAAATTTGAAATTTATTTAATTTCAGTAAATTCTTTAATTGCAAATTTATTTTTTTAATTACTTGATAAATACAAAAAAACTTACCACATTAATTTATATAGATTAGAATATTAATAGTGTCTAAAATATAGCATAATTTAATATGTATATTTTCCTAAAAAATAATTAATCTATCTATTATATATGTTGGTAACTTCTTCATATATCATAATCATCACAATTGTTAGATTTAATGTTTATGTATAATTAAGGGGTACCATTTTAGAAATCATCATCACAATAAGTCTATTTATTATTATTTTTCAAGAAATCATTTTAGAAATTAAGTAAAATCAATTATTCAAATTTTGAGTTCATATAACCTTCCATACACACATACACCGAAAATAAAAAAAAAGTATTTGATTTTCGAACAACAAACACAAAAAATTTCATTTAATCATTAAATTTCTTAATTGCTAATAGGCTTATTAAGATAAATTCATAAATTTACATATCAATAAGTCAAAATAATATAATATTTTTTTGGCAAGTGACAAAGTAATGCAATTTTCTATGAAAACTAATGAATACATTAAATATGAAGAAATGACAATTTATGATCTAATCGAATCTCTTTGGAAAATTGATTGGCTATCATATTTTAACCCTTATCAAATGCTCTCAACTCCAATGTCTTCATAGTTTCACTTGAGGCTTGTCACTTTTATAATCTTCTCAACAAATTTTTCATTATCATTTATTTGGAACCAAAAAGGTACTCTCATATATATGAGGTGACATTCAAAATAGGAGAATTTTTCATCACTTTTAACTCTTGTGATCTTACTGGCGATTCAGAGGTCTTTTCGATTATCGTGTGTAATACTCAATGGTGCGATAATTAAGGAAAGCACACCCTATAATATTTTGCTCAATAATGATTACTCTAAATATCCCTCTCAGGATTCCTCATTCATATTTGGCTTGTCTGATATTAGAATTCTGCAAAATCCTCGTTTTCTTGCTTTTCTTCACCCTTTTGTGTTCTTGTTCCTTTCACCTAGGTACACTCATCAGCCCTTTTTAACCTTTCATATTTTGCTTCTTCTCTGCTTCCATAGCTTTCTAAGGAAAGAAGGTAATGAAAACCATAGATCTAGATGAACTCCTTAAGGTGGGTACCCTCGAATGTAAGGAGTTTAGGGTTTCCTACAAACCCAAGTGGTTAAATTTTCCTTCCAAGGCCATCTGAGAAGACCTCTTGCCTTTTCTATTCTTATTGAACTAGAAGAAGAGGGGTAAGTTTATTGATAGGATCCACACTAATATTGAGAATTTTCCTAGCTAGTGTGGAGGGTGAGAAGAGAAGACCCATCAACACTATGGGTGATGACCTTATTGAGATTAAGGCTTCAAACAAACCAAGTCGATACCATGCACATAGTTAAGGTACCAATAAGGTTGTTCACCCTCTTTAATTACTTCCGTGTGAATCCCATGATGTTTTATCCAGATTCAATCCTCTGTCTCCACTATTTCGAGCTTTTGTGCTTTTTTCAATGCGTGACTTGTACTATCAATCTCTTCAATTACTTTTCTGAGTTCAAAAGGTTTGGCGAGTCTTGGGCTTTAATGTATGACCTGATAGGAACTATTTTGTGATATTGCCAATAAGATAGTGAGTTCCAACAAGCATCAAATTGTGATCCAGAAACCCCAAGGTATAAAATTAGGGTTTCAACGCCTACTAGTTATTGCAAAATGATAAGATGAAGCTAAGCTAAATGGAAAAGACGAGGGTGATGATGATGTAAATAATGAGAAGAAGAAAAGAGTTTGAAGAATTTTGAAAAATATGTATATATGACAAAGCAGAGAACCAACCTTATATACAGACCTACTTTCCTTATATACAAGCCTATGATTAGGCCAAAATGTATGATAATTATCAAGCCTATAATTAAGCTAAATCAAGCCTATAATTAAGCTAACTAAAATTAAGATAATTACTACAATTAGAAGATAAACACTAAATAAGGAATTTAAAAATATCCATATCAGTAAATACCCCCCTCAAGCGAAGCATCAGATGACCGTAGGTGAACCTTGCGCAAATGTGATGAAAAAAGAATCTGGCCCAACAGTTTTGTCAATATATTTGAAATTGATTCAAACTTTTAATGAATCGAATTTGGACAATGTCTTGTCGTATTTGATCCCAAACAAAGTGGTAATCAATCTCGACATGCTTTGTTCAAGCATGGAATACCGGATTTAAAGTGAGGTAAATGACACTCACATTGTTAGAGGTAAATTTTTGAAAAGCTAACAAATTTTTGGTAATATCAGGAACACATAAAACATTATTCAATTTAAGAGTGCAAGCAGGAGAAGAAAGATAACTAGTGCCAAGATGAGAAATTTTCAGACCTTGTCCATTACCCACATAAAGTTGATTAGTACCAGTGTATTCATTGATGGCTGTCATAGTATGAGAGTCAGCAGCAATATGGTAATTAGCCGTTGTATCGAGGAACCATTAGACTTGTGCGGTAGTGGAAGATTGTGTGTGAGTCATGTGAACTGTGGGAGATTGATTGCGAGCCATATTAGGATGATACTGAAGGCGAGGAGCATATGAAGAATTACAAAAAAATATTGCTCCTATTGTTGTCACGATTGTAACGTCGGTGATAGTTCAAGGCTGAATGATTCAGCTTCCCACAGATTTGACAAGTGACACGGTGATTGGAATTGCCTTGATTTGTAGAATGAGCAGGGGACCGTGGCCTAGATGGTGGAGTGGGAAGAAGAGGTGCATCACTCTTCAAACTGAGATTCGGCATAGGTTGATGAAGATTTTTTAGAAGAAGTTCATGAGCAACCAAGTGGCCATGGAGCTCATAAAAGGAGATTGGCTCTGGGTGAAGATTCAGATTATTAATGATGGCATGAAATTCAAAACCAAGATTCCTATATATGATAGCATTGAATTCAGCAGTAGAGAGAGGATGACCAGCAGCGCTAAGTTGATCGGCTAAAGATTTGGCCTTTTGGAGATAGGCCGAAACAGAGAGGTCATTTTTGCGGAGTTCTTGAAGTTCGATATGCAATTGGAGTTGACGATTCATGGAAATTGCACCAAAGGCATTGGATAGAGCTTGCCAAATAGCAAAAGAAGAATTAAGGCCAATAATGAAGGGGTACACCTCCTCGGTTAAGGATGCCAGAAGCCATGATTGAAGGAGCTAGTCTTTTTTGAACCAATCCACAAATTCTGGATTTGGTTTTGGAGTGGGATCTGTATCTAAAGTAGGGATGGTTTTAGAAGGTGATGGTTTTGTTTCATCAATGAAACCGTGCAAATCTTGAAAGTTTAAGATATGGTCCAATTGAGTTTTCCACACAAGATAGTTAATGGAATTCAATTTAATAGAGAAGGAAAAAGAAGAATTGATGGACGAATTAGAAGAGGAAGAAGACAATGAAGAGAGAGGAACAAGAGCCATATTGGATCAAAGCTTTGATACCATGTAAATAATGAGAAGAAGAAAAGAGTTTGAAGAATTTTGAAAAATATGTATATATGATAAAGGCAGAGAACCAGCCATATATACAGACATACTTTCCTTGTATACAAGCCTATAATTAGGCCAAAATGTAAGATAATTATCAAGCCTATAATTAAGCTAACTAAAATTAAGATAATTACTACAATTAGAAGATAAACACTAAATAAGGAATTTAAAAATATCCATATTAGTTACAGATGATCACCAAGATAAGGAGACAATTTAATATCTTGAAACTGCTAGTAGCTTAAAGGTTCAGAGATGTTCATGGGTGCTTCACTAGTTTATTGTTTTCATTATAATATATTACTGTGCTAACTTGAACTTGTTTGTATGTGTTTTGGTTTTTTAATGCAGTCTAGCTACAAATAAAACTTACACTAATAAAAATATTTAGAGAACAAGTTTGCGATCACTTAACAACTATATTTTGTGGTTACTAAAACTTTGTTTAGTAATGATTTGGCGACTACAAAATGAATGTAATCACTAAACTAGTAACCACATATAGTAGTCTCAAAGGGTGAGCATGGGGCGGAACGGTATAGAGATTTGAAATTTTGTAGAACCGTCCCAAATTTTTGAAAAATTATTTTTTGAGAAATTGGTATAGTCCCAAATTTTTGAGATAGTTCAGTTCTCGATTCTTTTAGTACAGTTTGGTTTGATACGGTTCGAATATTTGATACTTCTAGCTTTTAATTATCAATTTTTCATATCACTAAAAAAATTTAAGTTTATCACTTTTTAAAATAAATAAAAATTAAATAGTATATATTATTCTATTTATATACTAATTGAAATTGGGAAATTCAATTCCATTGAATTGATTAGTTTAGTTAGTATAAATTTTTTATTTCATATCAATTATTAATAATATTTAGTTAAATATTTCGTTCAACCATTCAATTAAAAAGAAAGAAAATTTATAATAAATGAATAAAATTATTGATAATTTTCATTGCATATTTTATTTGGATAAACAATATAAATAATTAAATGAAATTGATAAATTTAATATTTAAATTCAAACATTTATTAGTTTTATAAATCATATAAGTAGAATGTTATATATATATATATATATATATATATATCAGTTCTTTTTAGTAATTTCAATTTGGTTCAGAGTTGGTACAGTTCAGGTTCGATCTTTGGTCCGGAGATATGTAAAAAACCGAAACCGTCTCATTTATTTTATTTTTAGAATTTTTTCGATTCAAAACTAGTCCAATTAGGTTCTTCAGTTCAATTCGAAATTTTTTGCGTCTTGCGCTCAAACCTAGTTGTCTTCGTGCTCACTAAATGATTTTCTTGTGGTCGTTAAATGTTGATCATGTGGACCATTTAGAAACCACCTAGTGGTTAGAGACCACATCATCTGGTCTCTAAATAGTTTTTTTTTTTTTTTTTTATCTTGAAAATGTTTTTATTTATATTTTTAAAATCATTTATATAATATTCTTTAAAATATTAATATTATGTCTACATTTAATGATATTATTTATATAATTAATTTTTTATTTAAAAATTAAATATAAAAATTAAAATTAATAAATAACCAAAACCATTCTATTAAAAAGAAATAATAATATACCATTACATCCAAATCAAATATATATTATATCCAAGTAAAATAACATCCAAACCAGCAACATCTTTATAGAAATTTTTTTGTGCACTTTCCTTCATAACATCATTTTTGTGTATTGGGCTTATTCCTATACGACCAACAGGAATGCTTACTACTGGAGACTTCAAAAACTCAAGCAATGCTTCCAAAGACCCAAGTGTAGATACTTGGACATCCACTCCCTTACCACTCTCTTCAATTCAGCTCATTATTGATCTCATGTCTTCCATTGCTGCTTCCTCGACATCTTTCAAATTATTATCAGGTCCTATCACTTATAGACATGTGCCGGCAATAGCATACTCAAGACACTGCACAAAGATAGAACAAAAGAAAATAAGAAATTTTTTTAATAGTCTTAAAAAAATATGAAAAATCCTTTCCAGCTAGATTTTAATTAACTGAGATAGATAAGAAAGTTTCATGAGCATGGATGCTTGAGTGGGTCTATTTGGTACATGCTTATCACACTAACTGATATTTAGGAGAATTAAAAGCAATATGAAAAATAAGTAAGAATACTATTAAAAATGTTAGAAGTAAGTACAAGAGGGATGAGATTCAATTTACACTAACTCATCCTCATCTCATATGATAACTATACTATATTAATACGCATCTGTAGCATAAAGGAAGGTGACCGTTGACAACAATTCTCGCTCGGTAATTTTATTCAATTTGACTCTTTGTTATTTGTTCAGATATCTTGCTCGATAATTATCACAGATATTTCCATTTCATCATATGTCCAAATTTTTTATTTTGTAATATGCTAAATAGTAGAGAAAGTACGTCATCTCACATTTTTAGCCCACTGCAAATTTCTTGTTGACAAGTGTTCTTTTTAGCAATTTGATCTCCTACCAGAAAAAATTTCTCATTATCAAGGATTTGTCAAATCATCTTTTTCTGGGAAATTTCTACATCTTGGAAGTGGGAAGTAGGAACCACCAATGTCAAAATTTCTGGCAGAGCCCTCGTCGAGCCAGAAAGTTTTTTTGCGATCTCTTTAATGATATATATAATAAACTAGATGATTTCACATTTCTTGTCATTATCACAATAAGTGCTAGTTTATAATTAATTAGCAAGAAATCATTTTTGAAATTAGTAATTCATCTGTTTCTTTTTATTTGTCATTTAAGATAATTGTATAATGATTAAATAAATTATTATATAGCTTTAATTATAGAAAATATAATTATATAGGGCTAAATTACTTTTTTTTATTAAAATACTCAAATCTCATTCTATTAATTAATTCTCTTCACAGGGGATATTAAAATTTAAAAAAATTAATACCTTCTTCATTTTCAAAGTGACAAATAAATCAAAACAAAAGAAAATAAAAAACAATAAATAAAAAGCTGCATATTTCATTTAGATAATTAAATTTTATTTCACACCCACGGGTTAGGATAGATGCATATTTCAATATGGGTATATACTCTCTCATGTAACATAATAATAATAATAATATGATTATCAAACAACAAATACAAAAAAGTTGTTTTTGACCGTTAAATTTCGTAATTGTGAGTCAACTTATTAAGAGGAATTTGCAAATTAATATATCAATAAATTAAAAGAATGTAATATTTTATAACATACTTTTTTTTTCTTTGGTAAGTGGGAAAGTAATATTATTTCCATGAAAATGATGAATATAAAGAATGATATATATAGTTTCTGAGAAAATATGCGTGAACGTACCAAAAAAAAAAAAAATCAATTTTCTAATAAATAGTCTGGGAATTGTCAACAAGAATAAGTAACTTTCTATGAATAGTAATTTGGGAAATGTCAACCAAGAATAAGTAACTTTCTGTGAAAGAGATGAGCAGGTGATGTAAGACCCATGTATGTAAATTAAGAGGCATTGCCTTTTGGTGGTAAAAAAAAATAAAAGAGATACAATAATTACAAACCCTTCTCCTGTTTTACCAAATAATTAATGGCTCCAAAGGGTTTCTGATTAGTAGTATGTCTTTGGATGATCAACTTATTGCTTGTGTTTCTGTTGCTGTTCCCATCTGAGATGATGGCGAGTTATCTTCTCTTCAAACTCATTAAATGCAATACATAATACGTTTTTGTTTTTTTCTCTCCATAAAGATTTCTCTCTGTTCTTGTTGCAAAAGAACAACAACAGCATAATTTCGCTGACAGAAGTGTTTCACCACATGGGCGATCTAACTGAAGACTACGGTCCCTCATGGCAGTCTACGGTAATTAGTCGCTGCTCTTGTAGTATTAATGCATCTTGTACATAAAATAAAAATTATGACAGATGCATCTTATACAACAACTCTGGATTAGGATACAAATATTATTTTCGATGTGTGAATAACGTGATTAAACTAGACTTGACCCCATTTTTTTTAATGAATCAATTATTTATTGATTTTTTTCTTAATTGATTCATTAAAATTTCATCTGCCGGTATATGTGCAATTATCAAACTACTACGATGATTAGTAGAGTGGCAAACAATTTAGATAATTTTCAGATCTAATTAATGTTGGATTACTTTATTTTTTTATTTAAATAATATCATTCATCCAATTTAATAATCATACGACATCTACAATTTAAGATAATGTATTAAAAAACTATGATTAGACGTAACACAATAATTTGAATAATTCAATTCACTATTCCTTTTGCACGCTCTAAAATTATTTTGATATCATAGTATCATTCTACATGAATCTCCTCAACAAAAGTATTTGTAGAATCTTGAACAATAATAATCATCACATAAAGCATATCAATAATATTGTAAAACTAATAAATGTCATTTTCATTCAAAAAATAAAGTAATATCCACATGAGTAGAGAAAATACCCATAGAAAGGGAAAAAACATTCATCAAGGAGAATAAATCATTGACAAAGGGTCTAGAACTCTACATAATGAAAAAAAAAAGAAGAAAAGTAACAAGCAATCTTTTTTTTATTGTTTATTGCTTTCAATAAATTCAAATTATTTTTAAATGAATCAAAATTGGTTAATGAAGATAGGTTATGGGTTAAGTTGTATCGGGTCAACTCACCAATATAAGATATAGAAATAAATTTGAATAATTTTTAAATTTTAGATTAGATTATTCATAATTTTCATTTTTAAATATTAAAAATACTATTTTAATTTTTAAATAAAATTTTAAATATTTTTAATAATTTAAAATTAACTAAATTTTAATTGACTTAGAACTCAGATTAAGATTGGATCAAATTGAATTTGATAAAAAAAATTTAAATTACTTTAGATTTGGATAACATTAGCTTTATTTCACTTTTTAAAACAGGTTCTATTTTAATTTTCAGATCAGAACAAAAAACTACTGTGTCTGATCATTAAAGAAATTTAAGAGAAATTCAAGGAAATGGTACGTGAAAAGAACGCAATAATCCTTCATTGTCCACAGTATGGAAAAATAACGAAATAAGCTTTAACTTTTTTGAATGGAAAATGTTAACTTTTTTGAATGGAATATGTTAAGTGTTGTCAACTTTTTTGAATTGAAAATGTTAACTTTTTTGAATGGAATATGTTAAGTGTTTGATCCATAGAAATTCCATCGTAAGTTTCACATTTAATGCTTTAAACACATAGTCATAGGTAGAAGAACAATAATAGGAGCTTGCTTATTTATTGCTGGTATGATCATATTACTTGTGTTTCCAATTTTATAACCGTTAGAAAGAATCTGTTGTATAAAGCTCAATACGTTATAAATAAAATAAAAGATAAAACTCAATAAAAATTAAGGGTTATTGATTGGTTTCATCTGGTATTAAATGCGTCTTGCACTGTAGCAATGTGGCTCTAGTCATAATCATGATTTTGAAAATCGCATAGGACCAGCCGATCGGACCCATGAAATGGGAAATTGGCTGGTTAGTTCAAAATCTCTTCAAAAATCAAATATATATTAAATTAGAGAAAACCAAAGAAACTTGAACAATGCCTAATGAACTGGAAAAAATTCAAACTACGTCATTTTGGTTGTAAACGTCTGCCCTAATTGTTCTCATTCTCTTCCACAAAACTCACTTTCTTCTCTATTCTCTATTCAGTAAAAAAACTCATCGACAGATCTCTGTTTAGTGAATCAACTCCGTTCACTAGCAAAAACCCAAATCAACTATGTTCACCAAAATCCGTCGGCACCATCTCTTCCCATCACACCCATCGACACCATCTCTTCTAAGTCCGGCCGAAGAGAGAGACATTTGCTCTTGGGTTGGTAAAGTTGCTTTCACTCTTAGGTTTGTCCACTGCAACTCTTCACATAGAAATTGAAAAGGTTTAATGCGTTCATAAACATTATCAAAATGAATAGATCCATAAAGCTTTAGCATAATTTGTACCAGTGTGCAAATCCAGCTGATTGTCAAAATCTCATATACAATTCAAACCAATTCCATTATTTTGAAAATTTTATTCTAAACATCTGAATACGGACTATGAATTCAGTCGTATTGAATTATATAAAGAATTGAATTAAATTTTTATATAAGTATTTTAGAGATAGTAGTATTTTAAATTTTCTTTTAAATTTCAATTATCTTTTAAAATTGAATTTAGATTGAGTAAAAAATTGTTATTTTTAATTATATAACGTGCTGAAAAGAGCAATAAGAGTGATATATATATATGTTCGTGACTTCTCCATATATCATAATCATCACAATTATTAGTTTTAATGTTTATGTATAATTAGGGGTAACATTTTAGAAATCATCATCACAATACGTCTGGTTTATAATTATTTGGCAAGAAATCATTTTAGAAATTAACTCAATTATTCAAAATTTAAGCGTGTATATTCTCTCATTCACACACAGTATTTGATTTTTGAACAACAAACACAAAAAAGTTTTTTAATCACTAAATTTTTTAATTGTTAATAGACTTATCAACAGAAATTCGTAAATTTACATATCAATAAGTCAAAATAATATAATATTTTACGATATTTTTTTGGTAAGTGACAAAGTAATGCAATTTTCTATGAAAACTAATGAATACATTAAACATGAAGAAATGACGATTTATGTTCTAATTGAATATATTTGAAAATTTGATTTGCTATTATATTTTAACCCATATCAATCGCTCAAAACTCCAATGTCTTCATAGTTTCACTTGAGGCATGTTTCTTGGATAATCTTGTCAATAAATTTTTCATTATGATATTCTCCATGACACTTAGAATTTTGGAAGAGATTCATTTGGAACCAAAAACGTACTTTCATATATATGAGGTGACATTCAAAATCTCAGAGGAGAATTTTCCTTCACTTTTAGCTCCTATGATCTCTCTGGCGACTCAAAGGTCCTTTTGATTGTCGTGTGTTATACTCAATGGTGTGCTAATTAAGGAAAGCACGCCCCATAATTTTTGCTCTATAATGATTCATATTTGGCTTTTTTGATATTAGAATTCAGCAAAATCCTCGTTTTTTTGCTCTTCCTCTTCCTCTTCTGTTCTTGTTCCTTTCACCTAGGTACACTCATAATCCCTTTTTAACCTTTCATATTTTGCTTCTTTTATGTTTCCATGGCTTGCCAAGGAAAGAAGGTAATGAAAACCATAGGTCTACATGGACTCCTTAAGGTAGATATCCCCAAATATCAGGAGCTTAGGGTTTCCTACAAACCCAGGTGGTAAAATTTTCCTTCCAAGGCCATCTGAGTCTAATTTCACAGTCCTAAGCTACTATATATACACAACTTCATTGTCAAAACCAATTCCATTATTTTTAAAATTTTATTCTAAAAATCTGAATTGGGACTATGAATTCAATTGAATTGAATTATATAAAGAATCGAATTAAACTTTTATACAAGTATTATTCAGACAAAATTTTTAAAGATAGTAGTATTTTAAATTTTCTTTTAAATTTTGAATTATTTAATTGGATTCAAATTGAGTAAAAATTTGTTATCTTTAATTATATAACGTGTTGAA
>CATIWR010196642.1:0-44380 GCA_949677035.1 Omphalea diandra
CTTTCATCATGACTGGTTGGCAACATGTTACAAACCTGGACATCCTAAGATTTGTCCTTTGTTTTGGTGATCTTATAGACTGAATTAGACAATGAGTAAAACATGAAAAATGTTCCTTTATATGTTTTGTAACTGATAGTAGATTAATATTGTAATTAGATTTGTACAGTTTGAGATGCACATAAGAGAGTAAGACATACCTAGACTGAGAAGACACTGCCACAAGACAACATTTAAAAATTCACCACATTTTGTGTGTGTATGATATTGACTTAAAATTCGAATATGTTGTGTGTTTATATGTCTAGTTTGTTTGAAAAAAAGAATCAAGTAAATTGGATGAGTATATCTGGAGTTATTGCTATGAGAGTATAGCAAGCTCAGGCTGCCATATAAGGAAAATAAGCATAATTATTTTATCATGCCATAGTTGCATAACAAGATGAAAATCTTACTTTATCATCATGAATTGATTTGGTGTATTGAAATAGGTCCTCGAGGCATTGAGGATAATAGTGGAAACAAGCCAGGACCATCCACGACTAAATAAACGTGAAGGAGGAAGTAAGTAAATAGCTAATGGTACTGTAGGTGTGATGGGTTAACTGCCATATACTTCAATGGAATGAAATGTTGTTTAATGCGATGATATTGTGGTATACATAGATGAAAGGTTTTTATATTCTTAATTTATTTATTTTCATGAGATATTGATAAATTATGACTGGAAAAATGGGAGTATGTGGTGTTATGAGATTCCAAAGTTACGGGTGTTATTATGAGTTATTATATTGATGAAATTTTGTTGGATTTATAGTTGATTGGTTGAAAAGCTAATACTTGATGTTGTTGGCAAGTAAAACTATTCGATAGCCTGTGTGGCAATAAAATGTGATAGCCTGTGTGGCGATAATATTTGACAGCCTGTGTGGCGATAACATGTAATAGCCTTGTGACAATAATATTTGATAGCCTGTGTGGCAGTAACATTCGATAGCCTGTGTGGCAATAATATTCTAGCCTATGTGGCAACTAAAATTGAAACCCTTTGTGGTAGTAATATCTATAGCCGATGTGGCAGAAATTTATGACAACATGTGTGGTAATAACCTTTGACAGCTTATGTAGTATTTAAGAGTAAAGACTGTTTATTTCGTACATGGATATGATGATAAGTTATAAATAATAAAATGTTTGATATGTTAATTGAGATTGAAGTATCGTTATGCATTTACTTACTAAGTATACAAACTCACTCTTTTGCATGAAATTTTATTTTAGGAAGAGTAGACTAAAGACTGTGTCCAGTTATATTTCAAGGTTGCTGTCTAGCAGTCTAAAAGAGGTTGGACCAGTATGCAATCTATTAGTATTCCAGCTGGTTTAGTCATGTATACTTTATTGGAAATAGTGACTATGTTGTGAACAGGAGACATTGTGTGAAAAATAAATATGATAAATAAATGATAATTGAATTAAGGTCTTTTAACAATAATGGATAGACTTAGAGCATTTAATGACGATTTAAAAGGGATGTCACATTCACTCTAAACCCCAAATAAGAATTTTTTTTTATTACAAAGGCTCACTCTTAAACCTAAACATATTAATGTTTAATGCTCATACCAAATAACAACAACACAATTACAAGAAATTGAAAACTTAGAGGTTGAGAAATGAAATAGCAAGGGTTTTATTATAATGAATGTTATTCTCTTATATTCATGTCCATTTGGTGGTGTATTTATAATCTACAACCATTAAAGACACGTTACAAACAAAACTATTTCTAAATCACAAAAGTATGTAAGCAGATCTTATATTTATTATTTGTCAGATGAAATTTGCAGCTAAGATCTTCATTTGTGGCCGTGAGATTCATGAAACCCCATTTGTATCTAATGACTAGTCCACGTGTCATTTAACCATAGGTTTTTTAAGAAAATAATTGTTGCATTTCTTGAGCAATAATGAAAGTTGTACTCTCTATTTTCCTCTTTGGACGTGATGCTCATCGTGAAATCATCTGCTTAAATGGAAAAGTTGCTTAACCAAATTCGTAGTCGTTATAATTTTGTGGTACCATAAAATTTGATCTTCCAATGGTTCTTTAGGACACTTAACATGATCTGGTCAAAGATTTAGTTTCTTCTAAGTAATTGCAAAAGCCACAATCGCGACTATAGATGCGACATTCACCGCGAAATCATCTGTGTAAGATTCATTTAACTTTTTTGGAGGATAGCAGTCACAAGCTTATGCTTCATGACCGTAAATTTCAATCTTTGAGATTAAGACTTCCATTCAACTTTCAAAGTGATCCTAACTAAAAATTTGCAAGATCAAAACTTGAAATTGACATTTGAACCTTTCAATTTATATTGTTAAGATCAACAGAGAGTTTTGACTTAGGTTTAACTAACCTAGTCCAACATAACTATAAAGACTTATTGACTAAACTAATTTCTTATATAGATTCATATTAAACAATAGTTGGAGATTAAACAATATTTGGAGATTAAGGATTTGGGGCCATTACTAAGGTTGAAAGACCAATTACTAGAGCATCAGTGAGTGTTTGAAGAAATCAAGCATTATTTGGCCAATCCCTTATTCATGATATGTCTTCAGTTTAATCAACCTTTTAATTTTATATATATTTGTAATTGAATAGTTTATAGGAGTTTGCTTACATAGGAATAAGATGGACTAGAAAACTTGTTTATTATCTAAGCAAAACATTTAGGCCACAAAAGAGGAGTTTTCCCGCATTGAAAAGCTTTATCTAGCTATTTACTTCTTTTGTCTAAAGTTAAGGTATTATATGCCCCTAGCAAAGGTAATTGTCCTTTATAAGACAAATGTAATAAAGTCTCTTTTATTTATACCATTTTTTAGAAAAAAAAAAAAAGACAAAAAAATGGGTTTTGACACTTATAAAGTTTACATTATAATGTGTTCCTTATAATGTTGTGAAAGGTTAGGCCTTAGCTAATTTTCTTACGAATCATCCATGTCCTAATATAGTGTAACTCCAACCGACCTTTACGTTAGTTAGATCTATTGAGTATATTAATAATTTTGGTTTGATGGAGTATAAGCAATAGATAGAGTTTGAGCTAGAATTTTTATTATGTCTAAAGACTCATCTTTCTTTCTTTTTAGATTTTTCTTACACTAATAACTGAGCTAAGTAAGAAACGATTATTATTGGATTAAAAGTTTTAGTTGATTTAGGAGTTCAAAAAGTAGAGCTTTGCAAAGATTCATTTGGTAGACATCAAGCAAATGATAGAAGATTATAAGTGTGAAAGTGAGTCTTTCATGGCTTATTATAGTCATGCCATGCCTTTATTGGCTAAATTAGAGAATTCATTTTTAGAATTACTAAAAGAGGAGTTAACTTAGAGATTAATGACTTAGCTCAATTTAGATCCAAATATAAAGTATAGTTAATGAAATTTGAACATGCACAAATATATTATAGGACATCACCCTTAACTTTAGTGCTTTTCATTAAGGTACATATATTAGAACTAAATATAGTTTAGAGAAAGCAATTTATGACATATTTGATTAGTCTAAACCCTTCGATTGAGAGGAAATTGAGGTAATGAATTTTTAAGTTTGTTCTCTTAGATACCACCTTTTATAAAAGAGGTTTTCAATGAGAGCTTCTAAGATGTTTAGGGCCAAAGGATTGGTCATGGAAAAAGTCCATAAAGGCATTTATAGAGCACATTAGTCTAAGATTAAAATAAGTTGGCTTATTCATAAGTATGACTATTATTAGCCAAAATATCATGATTTATTATATTGATTATGCAAAAGAATAGCAAGCCTATCAATAATATGGACTAGTTCATCATGTTCCAACTTTAGAATATCATCTAGTGATTAAACCATGGTTATTTAGAGGATTGGAAATAGATGCAAATTATAAAATCTATCTATCATATTTAAAACATCATTTTGTTATCATTGTAGCCATAAATTGTTTTATTAAATGGGTGGAAGCAATTCTAATGAAAATAATAACTCAATAAGTCATTATTAAGTTTTTTTAAAGAACATATCATCCATAAATATGCCTTCTTGAATTTATGATGGTTGATCGAGCATCATTTTTTAGGTTTATAACTCATTCTACTTCATATGATGCCTAAGCAAATAGTTAGAAAGAGGTAAAAAATAAGTCACTAAAGTTAAATATATAAAAGGTCATTTAAGAGAACCCTTGGGTATGGCATGAGTTAGTTTTAAAAGTATTATAGGCATATAAAACCTCAACGAAGTCAACAACTGTCATGACTCCATTTACATTAATCTTTGGACATGATGTTATGCTTCCTATGGAATTGATGATCTAATCTTTGAGGCATGTTTATCAACTAATGTTAGATTTAACTGATTATGTTGTAACCATGCTTTCAAAATTGAAAGATTTAGATGAATATAAAATGGTTGCTTTGGATCATATATTGAAGCTCAGAAGCACAAGATTGAAAAGGCATATAATGAGCGAGTTAAAGCTAATGAGTAGGTTAAAACTAAGTTATTTTAAAAAGGAGACCTTATTTGGAAGTTTGTATTTCTTATATGGCAAAAAACTCATAACATAGAAAGTGGTCCTTTAACTAGGAAGGACCATTAAGGTTTATAAGGTTTAGCAGAAGCATCTCACTTAGTCGACTTTGAAGCCAACGCTCATAAATATTCTATCAATGATAAATTTCTCAAGCCTTATGGTCCTTCTATATGGGAAGGAATGGACTAAAGCTTGTTTAAAGAATTTAAGGAAAATAGGTAAACTACCGTGTTAGAATGGGCATGTCTTCAGCCATGCTGGGCCAAATTCAAAGATTAAAATATGATTTATAGATCATATGGTCTTAATGATGAATATGGGATGATCTAAGGGGAAAACTATAGCTTATAGTTTATGTAAAACATGGCCAAGATTTTTCGTTTATAGTTATGGACAAATGTAAAATGGCCATATGTATTAAAAATAAGACATGTTCATCCAAAGCTTTATTAATGTTTTAATGATGTATAAAAATTTTGAGCTAGTTAATAAAATGAGTTATAAATATCCATATGATTAGTCCTTTAGCTTAGCAAAAGCTTCCTCAAATTAGGATGATTCTCTAGTTATTCCATTACATGAGTGATTTGGCATTGTTATTTCTTTAAAGTATCCTTTTCACTCATTCATTAAAAGAGATTGGCTTACATTTCATTTCTTTTAGCACTCCTTTATTATGCTTCGATAAAGCAAACATGTCTATCTTTATTGGTAATTTTAAATGTTGCTTTTTTTTTTTTTTTGTAAAAAGCTTTTCTAATTCATTAACTTCTTTTACAAGTTGGTTCTTTGTGGTTTCAAGTTAACCATATAAAGATTTAGATCTCACAACTACAACATATTGGTATTTCCACTCAAGTTTCAAAGTCTTAACTTCAATTGCCTTAAATTTTTTACCATGATTTTGAGATGTGACATATTATCAATGCATTTTGGGTCAGGATCCTTTCTTTTTTAGTTAAGTGTTGCAATGTATCTGAGGCACAAGTGAGTTTGGCCAACTTTAATGGATTTTTAAAAATGATTTCTCTAAATGAATGTGTAGAATAAATTATACATATATGATCTAAAAAGACTTCAAGGCGAGTTGGGTATGATAGGATGCTCAAATCAAAGTCACTAAAGATTACATCAAAGACACTAGTGTTGTATAAAGCTTAAAAAAAAAAAAAGAATCAAGTGTTCTCCATAAAAGGAAGAAAATGTTGTTATAATGATGGCTAATTTAAGAAGGAAATCACTAGTAAGTTGTAAGAATTCAAATTAGGTTATGGCTTATTTCTCTTAAAGGGAGAACACTTGGAAGATTAAATGAAGCTACCATAGTTGGAGTGGTCAGTCTTAGGATGGCCACAATTGTAATGACCACAAATGAGGTGCTCATAAATGAAACAATGATGCATGAAGTAACCATAGTGTTTAAATTATCTATATGATAAGAATGATCTTAAGGCTCAAGAATGGAAAATGGTCCAACTTATACTGATTTAGTAAGATGGATTTAATAGTTAGTCATATTTTATTCATTACCCATTAATAAGTTTATCATGGTAATTAACATCATCAATGATATGGTCAATTTTTTCATAATCAGACTAGGGGGTAATTATCTCATTAAATACTAGAAGGTGACATTAGTATAGGATTTTCCCCCTTAATTGAGCCTTATATTCTTTTTATCAAGTTGGTTATTCTTGGTCTCTTTTATCCATTCCACTGTATGATGATGTTTTTGGTGCCAAGTCTTAGAGAATTGAATTTTTTGCAATAATATCAATTTGACATTCTTCACTAGTAGGAGGTAGACCCTGAAAGTGGTGATAACATAAGCTATTTTTAAATGAAACGAGAAATATGAGTTGTCTTATTACTTGACCAACTTAAGGATTTTTGTCAATTATCTTTACTAGCTTTTTTTTCTTTTCCTTAGTCGAAGAGCATGGTTGGTATTGCCTTTTTTCTTTCTTTAAACTTGAGAATAGAAAAAGGTGTGAGATTATGTATGCATTGATGAAAGTTAAGTAAATTTAAGAAACTCATATTTTGATGGACCTTATAGAACTTGTTTTGGCAATGGTTGATCGTTATTGCTGCTCCTTTTTCAACTTTGTGAAAAGAGTAAAGCATTTTGACACAAGTGTAGAAAGGATTTGGTTGATGTAAGAATATCACCAATGATCAAACTATGGAGTTATAGAAGGAAAAAGGTCATACCTTCTAAATAAGGATTTTCTCTTTAATAGCATTCCTTTTCAAAATCTTTAACTTGTGTAGCTTTTAGAAAATAATAGCACTCTATAAAGTTATTTGCTACATTGATGTTGAGAGAAAATAATAAAGGAATTGATATTGATCGAGTGAGTCCTAATTGTCATAAGCAAATTGAGGGTTATAAACTTCACATCAACATTTGTTATTCCTCCCATTATTAATAAAAAAAAAAAAACTAAAATGAAGGTCATGACTCATGTGACATAATCCAAGTGAAATGGAGTCAAAGGATTTCAACTAATCTAGACCAAGCCTTACAAGGATGAAGGAAATGAAAAGTTTAGATGCCCAATCACAAGAGAGCTCATACATGATCTTAAAGTTGCTTTTAAAGTGAAAAGACTTGGGTTTTGCACTCATAGCAAGTGAACATATGAAATAAGGGTTAGGTCCATTAAATCAAAGTGTATAAGATCCTATAACAACTTAAAAAAGTAAGCTAGAGCCATAATTAAAAAGGCTAGATCAGACCACTAGTGTTAGGGAAGTCTCTTCAGATGGAGTCATATCTTTTGATAAGATCATGAAGAACCCTAAGAAAATAAAAGAGCATTATTGGACTAATTCCAATGTCTTGGCCATCTAGTAAGCATATGACTAACTCATAAAGTTCTTTCAAGATTTTGGTAGAAGCAACATAAAACACAAATTTGCAAAGTTGATACATGAGGAACACAACATGCTCTAAAGAAGTGACTTTATCTGAGTCTTTCATTATAAATTGGCTATAAGAAAGGATTTATTTTAGATCCAATTATACCTTAGGAGCTATGATATTTTCTATGATCAAGATAGCACTTAAAGGTTCTTTAGTGAGTGGTACACTAATAAGTGTTACTAAGTCATAAAGAGTAATTGATAGCATACTTGTTCGAAGAAATAGGTAGTTATGACACCATGACCAAAAGTTGATAACTGCTCTAATGAGTACATTTTTCATGCCAATTTTTTCTCTAGATAGCTAGATAAGGCTAAAAAATTCTAATTTGCTACCATCTATTCTTATGGACTTATTACACATGGACAAGCCAATAAATATAGTCAAAAAGATTATTTGTCCATGAAAGTATTAGCCCTTTTGTGTTCCAAAAGAAGATATTCAAATTAGGAATTTTTAGTAAAAGTAACTCATCTGGAGATTGAGGAAGGTGATTTTGGAATACTTCTATGTTATCATTAGTCAAAGCTAGACCTAATATATATTTTTCATCTTGGGTTATAAGAATTTCATGATCTTCATTTGATTTTACTGCTTTATGAAACTCTTAAATACATTTAGTAATAGTCATGGTCATTACTTGAATGCTTTCACTTTTATCTTTGGACATCATCAATTGGACTTCAAAATTAGGAATTTGGTCACTAAATATTCACCAAGTAAAATCCAAGTGAGAATTTGTTACTACAGAAAAGAGACAGAGAGAGAGAGAGAGAAGAAAGAGGAAAGCTTGCTTTCGTTATATGCCACCTAAAAAATTAAAACAAAGATAATAAAAGAAAAAAGAAAAGCTTACTTTTGGTCAAGTGGCCAAATGATTGTTTTGGTAAGTGAAAAGTGATGGTTGAATTTATGTGTTAAAAGTAGATAACTAATGGAGCGATCAAAATTATGTTAAAATTAGTTTATCTATTTTTTTAATCATTTAGTGGCTTACATTTGTCTTATTTTGCTTGAGTGATTGATAAGTTAGTGACTTGTTTTTATCTACGAATAATATGATTGTCTAAGGAAACTAGGATAACTATTGATTGGGCATCCAAACACTTATGAAATATGCAGTGTAAAGACAAAAATGAAGTTGGGATTTTTTTTTTGAAGAAGATTACTTGATTAAACATGCTTTTAAATAGGAGTTGTTCATAGTATGAGAAATTATTAGTGAAGAAAGTAATAGTAATAAAAGAAAATTCAAATTTAAATAAAAGGGAAAATTTTTATTTAAATCTTTATTTGTTGATGTTTTATTGTAAAAACTTCTAAATTTTTATTTGATTTGCTATTGAAAGTTAAGGATTGTTGCTTTTGTTAGATAGGAAATGATTATTTCATGGAGACTAGAGAAAAAATGAGAAGGGAGGAAAGATGAATGGACAAATTTTAAAGGGTTTTGAAATTTAAAATTTTTTTGGCATGAAATGAAAAGAATTGCTTGTCTAACAGTCTTCGAAGTAACTTCAAAATGATCAAACGAAATAATCTCTTCATTTTATTTTATGAAAAAAATGCAATAAATATCGAGACATTGTTTGCATATGGTTTTGGGTAATTTCATTAGTATATTTTATAAATAATTTTTGGTAGATTGTATTTTATAGACCACATGTAAAACTTAGATATTTCGTTAAGGATCTATGAATCATTATTTATGGATCGGGTTTGCCTAGTTAAAAATAACTATCCAACCTATAATATAAAAATGGATCATGGAGTTAAAAAGATTGGAGGCTATGTGGTCGCAAAGATAATTTCTTTATTATGAAGCTCTTCAACTCATGCATTTAGAATAAAAGTCTAATATATCATTCAATTATTGCACCACACTTACTTCTTACAATTAAGTATACTCAAACTTGTCCTTTTCATTAAAAAAAATTGATCTTGATTCATAACAAAGGTTGAGAAATTGTAACTGAGGTAAACAACATACATCAACTCTATATTAATTTCATTCATTTTTTGTAATTATATAACATATCAAAATAATTAATGCAACTCTAATGATAATAGTATTGTATTTGATATCTATTTTCAATATATAATTTTATTATTAGTTATTAATTTTATGTACTAAATTTATTCAAATTATATAATCATAAAAACAAAAAATTAATTAAGCATAATATAAAGGGTGACATATTATTTATATCATTAGTCGTGCCACTATATCTTTTTTTTTTTTTAAAAAAAAAGTAACTCTAGTAGTTATAAGCTTCTAAATGGTTAAAAGCTTCAAAATGGTTATAAGCATATGAGAGCGGTAACTTTGGTAGTTACTAATCTTCAGGTGGTTCAACTAAGATGTAACTCTAAAAGTTTCATGCCTCCAAGTGATATCCATTACAATAGATCGCTCAGATAGCCTTAAGCATTTATAGGCCTTTACTATCCTATACTTTTAAATTCAAATTAGATATATAAAGTTGATAAGACAAAAAAAAAAGATTAAAAATAAATTACAATTAATGAATTGGATGAATTATAAATCCAATAAAATCAAAATTTAAATTATTTTACCATATATATTTTGTGCAGTAGAAATTACTCTATATAATTAATATCATTATTATGATTAACAATTTTCTTCAATTATTTATTTATTTTTATGTCTAATCTAGATATTAATTAATGTAAATTCATTTTGTTTAATTATTGCAGAATTTATAGCCTATAGATATAGTAAACTAATTGAACAACCTACCAATATATATTTAAATAAATTTTCGTAACTCTATGAATTGAGTTTTTCCCCTTAATTTCTATAATTATTATTATAATAATAATGAATAAATTTTATTCCTTTTAATAATCACTACTATTCAAGGCTCTTACTCATATATAATGTTTATTTTTATGTAATATCATAATTAATATTAATACTATATATTTAAAAACTATATTTTTAAAAATAAAATACCTATCGATCATACTAGTTGAATAGGTTAACCTTGAATTAGTTAAGAGATTAATTTGACTTTCGATTCGATTTTTTAAAATATTACTACTATAAAAACTCAACTCTACCAATCACATCCCTTCAAGTGATCCTCACTTCAAAAAATAACTTTAATATGTTAAATCTTGGGTTCTTAATTCTTTGTTAATCGATTATAAACATAAGTTATATATTAATCTTGGTCATAAGTGTTTTTTCAAGTATTTAGGCCCTTATATAATAGAAGTAACAAAGAAAAGTATAAAGGACAAAAGTACTAAAGGAAAGCAAAGTCATAAGTCTCATTATCTTGTCTAAGTTGAATGACCTAAGCACATTAGAGTAGACTTCCTCGCCATGGAGAAAAATTTAATTTCTTAAGTAGAAAGCTTTAGTGTTTAAATTGTCCTTCCATAGCCTATGTAAACTAGTGAAGTTACATCAAGGTTTTGGAACCCCATGCACATTGGAACAACCCCGTTCACCATGAACAACTTTAAGATTTTTCACATAGAATGTTGAAATGGACTGATCAAGTTTTAAATGGCCTTATGGAATGACCATGAGTATGCTTATGACAAAATTGGAAGATATCATTTAACTTGGATGACCTATGAAGCCATGCAACAAATTAGTTGCATAGCCGTCATTAACTATGAACAAAAATGAAGTGTTTCACATAGAAAGTTTGAATGACTTAGAGAATCATGAAGACCTACTTGAATAACCCTATTCATTGTGCCTAAAATTGAAGTTCATGCATAGATAGCTTGAATGACTTTGAGACTCTGGGAATGGCCTAAGTGCATTACTCTTTTAAATATGAAGAATAAAAAGCTTTTGAATACAAAATGTTTAAATGAACTAGATTCAACTAGAGTGACCACATGGAATGGCCGTATTCATGAAGATATAATTTGTACAGTTCTTTAATAGAAAGTCCATCTTTGGAATAGGCTAGCTCATATGTGGAACAACCCTATACAGATAGTGAAAATGTAAGTTAAGCCAGCACAACTAGTGGAATGGCCCTCTGCAAATAGGAATAAACCCATTCAATCATAAGGACATTTGAAGCAACACATTTTTGCATAAAAATGGGCTCGTTCATATGAGTGAATAGATAACTCATAATCAAATGACTAGTTTTCTAATAGCCTTAAATTTGGCAAATTTATGAGTACTAGCTAGTTTTTCAGTTGACACTATATAAAGGGCAACTTTGTCATTTATGAAAGAGTTAGAAGAAAAGCCTATAAAAGGTCTAATATTTAAAGCAATCATCTATTTTGTTGGCCCTTATACACCAATATAAGGAGGGATGGGGGCTAAATATGTGGGTAATTTAAATTTTTAGAGGGAAGGTTAGTGACTTAAGCTTTATAAGAAGTAGAAGAAGGATAAAACACACAAAGATTTATAGTGGTTCAGGTGTTAATCAATCCTACATCCATTCCACAATTCTTTCAATTGGGTGTTCCACTATTATCAAATAGTGTATTGCAAGCTGACACCAAACTTTACAACTTGTCTTTTACAAAGGCTCACACACAACCTCACTAGTGTTTTCCAAGGCGAACACTCAACCTAAACAAGAGTTTTTACAATCAAAGGCTCACTCTCAAATCCAAACCTAATGGTGTTTAATGCTCACACCAAACAACAATAACTTAAATACAAGAAATTGAATGCGTAAGAGTTGAGAAATAAATTTGCAAAATTTTTGGTATAATGAATGTTATTCTACTACATTTATGTCCATTTGATGAAGTATTTATAGGTTACTCCCACTAAAGAGATATTACAGACAAAACTATGCCCATATCTCTAAAGTATGTTATGCAAATCTGTATTAAATGCTTGTCAGGACATTTTCCTAGTCACTAAAAGTTAATCACCATCACAATTTGCCTTTTGCACTTGATTTTTACCTTGTCACAGTTGAGATCTTCAATTATGCCTAATAGTTAGTGACATGTAGCAGTTTGACATTGGTCTTTTAGAAGACTAGCTGTTAGAGCCTTTCTTCATTTTATAGTATCACGTCCGTTATCTCATGGTGGCAGCTACAAAATAAATCATGCTAGCTAATTGGATGCTACTATTAGTTGTGATTGGCACTATCTAATTTAGAGTTCTTGAGTTGGGCTTGTAGCAGTTGCCACATATGAATTTGTAACAGTCCTGTGACACATGGCTTGAGCTAGATGTAACTATGAAATCCTTTAAAACTTAATTAACAGTCACCATCAAGGACACAATACTAACCACGATTGCTACTATCCAGTTTATGTCCAAGACTTCTCTTGGTAACAATTGCTATTTTGGGGGTAGTAGCCACAATTTATAGACATTTCTTGATTTTATGCTTTATTCAACTTTCAATGATGTTGTAGCTCAATTTTTACAATCACCACAATGTAGATAAGCCATTAGAACTATTCAATCTTGTGTTGTCAAGATCAAAAGATTTTGACCTAAGTTTAACTACCTAGTCCAATAAGTTTAACCCTTTCTTTCATTTTGACAACTTTGGATTGAATTATGTAAGGATAACTTATGCAATGTCATTTTAATCTTAAGAGAGGGATAGTTGAATGTTAGATAAATGCTTTATGAAGTTGAAATGCTCCCCTGTTATTTATATCCTCCTCAATCCATCCAGAAATTATTATCTTTTTGCATAAGATATATAAGATCTCTCCCCTTTGTCAAGATAAAAAAGAGAGGAAATTGAAAGGGAATAACCAAATGAGGGGCATGATAACTACAATCATAGCAAATTCAATTATAATGGTAATCATAATAGGTTTCAATCATAACCAATTTGAAGTGCAATCAGTTGAGAATTAGAGAGGGTGAAATAAAATTTTTATTAAAGAAAAAAATAAAACATAACACATTCAAACATACAAAAATGTTTGATCACATTATATGAGCCTAGAGTTTGAGAAACAGATAAAAAATATTAAAAAGAACAAAAAAAGAGGGAAGAGTAGAAAATTAAAGGTCATCCTCATCATCAAATTCTTTAGTGTCTCCTCCTTCTTCTTCATCTTTATGCTATTCATTTTAAGGCTCTTCTTCATTGGTTTGCCCTTGAGAGGTTTCCCGAACAGTTAGAGCTTGAAGGGGTTCTTCCTCATCCTCATTAGAGAAGTAAAAATCAAGTAAAAAGTAAGGTTTAATTATAAGCTTCTCTTAAATGTCCAATATGTCCCTATGAAGATGTTGAAGAAGTTGAAGAAGTTGAGCCTATTAAGAACTTTCTTCAATAGTTTAGAGACTTTGGTTAGAGAGGAAGAAGATTTAGGAGAAAAAGAAGAGGATTTTGCTTTGCCTTTACCTTTTGAAGGTTATGGAGGAGCTTTTTGAGGTTCAAAACCCTCTTGTGGTCTTCAATCACCAATCCCCTTCTCATTGATGCTTGAGAGGCAGCTTGTTGAATTATAGTTTGAGCTCTAAACAAGTAATTGTGTGTGTTTGGTTTGATTACTTTAGCATTTTGAAGTTAATTTGATTACTTTAGCATTTTGAAGATATGTGAGGTCAAAATAATTTTTTTTAGGATCAAAAGAGGGGGTTAGATTGGCTTTAAGTTTAGGAAAGCCCCAACATGCCTATAAATGGTAGTCGCATGAGAGGAGTAGAAATTGACTCTTGGCCTTACTTATGTGCTCCATTTGGCTAATGAAAAACCTCTTTATTTGAATGGATCTGTTATGAATAAGGCAATAAAGAAAGGATAAGTCTCTTTATGAGACTTTTTCATTGTCATCGCCCTCAAATTAATGGAGAAGGTGATGGGTAAGGATTTAATGTGTTTAGCAATAAACTTTTTGGGATTATGGTATTTCTCAATGGAAATAACTTTCTAAAACTCAAAGAAAAGGAAGTCATAAGAAGAAAAGTTGAGGGTGTAGTCTCTTCATTTTGGAAGTTAAAGAGAGAACAAAATGCAAGGTAGGTGATAATGAAGGGTTTGCCAAAGCATTTAAAATTCAAACCATACATACCTGCTAGAGAATGTATATCCTTACTTCCATTGTGCACATGAACTGTCTCACCATTTATTCAAACCTCATTTTCTTCTCTATAGATGAAAATGATCCATCTAAGATTTTCTAAATGCTTATTCATTTGATCCTTCAATCTAAGAGCAGTAAGAAGATGAGTTGAAGGAATCTTATTGGCTTGAATTTATTTTTTTCGTTGGCTTCATACCTATACTTTTCTTCTTAAGTTACTCCTCTCATCTTGTGGAGGGGTATGGTATTTCAAGTAAAAGGTGTGGATGTTTGAGCAATTCCTTTCTTGCTAGATTTCCTGGAGGCCATTAATGCAAGGAAGAAAGGAAGAAAAGTTGAGATTAAGAGAAAGATGATGATAATAGGATTATAAGAGAGAGAGATGAAGTAAAATGATGATAAAGGGTTAAGGTTAGTTTAAATAGGTTGAAAATAGTTGGGAAGAGATTAAAAAATGGGCAAAAAAGCATTGAAGAAGGACAAAATGTCATTTAAAGGATAAAACATTTCTTATCCAATAGTTATAAGCAGTCGCGATTGCTAACACATGCAGTGACTACTAATCTAGAAAATTCTAAGTAATAACTAGAATTTTCTTGAAAAGAGCGAGGATAATGGTATGGAAATTTGAAATTTGAAAACTTTCATAGAGGTGACCCTCCAGTCACGATCATGAAGTTTGAAAACAATAATAAAGATTTGTGAACGTAGCGGTCACAATTTTGAAGTTTCGACTGTGATTTATAAGATATTTTTAAAAAACAGTTTAAAGTGAAGTTTTAAGTGTATGGCTCATGTTTAGTGTGATCAAATTAATATACTGATGACTAATTCATGCAATTTAGCATTGATAAGCTCAAATACAAATTGAATTAACACATCTAGTTCATTAAAGATATTCATCACACAAACATATCAATCAATAATACAATATGCACAAAGTGAGATCAATTTTCACCCTAAGGAAATTTCATCTAGCATCTTTAATTCCCTCTTGATGAAATTCATCCTTTCTTCATTAAGGGATTTAGTGAAATTATCTATAAGTTGGTTGTTAGTGTCAATGAATTCTAACACTACATTACCATTTTAAACATGTTCTCTAAGAAAATGATGTCAAATATCAATATGTTTGCTCCTTGAGTGTTGGATGGGATTCTTTGTGAGATTTATTACACTAGTGTTGTCATATTTGATGGTAATATAATCAACATCTTTGCCATAATCCTAGAGTTATTGCTTCTTCGAAAGAACTTAGGTGCAACAACAATCCACCATTGTATATATGTTTCGACAGTGGATAAGGCAATCAAAACTTACTTCTTACTAAACTAAGAAATTAATCATTCACCAATAAATTAATAAGTTTTGAAAGTGCACTTCTTATCCATCAACCTATCGACATAATCCACATCTGAATATCCAAAAAGACTAAAGAATGAATTCCTAGGATACCAAAGTCCTAAATGTAATATGTCACGTAAATACTTTGAAATTCTTTTAATGGAATACAATTGTGATTCCTTAGGTCAATATTGAAATCTAGAATATAAGCAAATACTAAACATGATATCGAGTCTAGAAGCGGTAAGATAGAAGAGAGAGCTAATCATAGCTCTATACTTTTTTTCATCAAAGGGCTTACCTGATTCATCCTTATTTAGTTTGATAGTTGCACTCATTAGGGTTTTAGCTACATTGCACCCATCCATCCTAAACCTTTAAGTAGATTCCTTTATGCACTTGGCTTAGTTAATGAAGATACCCTCTTTAATTTGCTTAATTGGAAGACCAAGAAAAAACTTGAGCTCACACATCATGCTCATCTCAAATTCTCTAGTCATACACTTAGTAAATTCCTCATAGAGAGATTCAATAAAAGCACCAAATATAATATCATCAATATATATTTGCATAATCAGTGTATCCTTATTATGCTTTTTTATAGACATGGTTGTGTCCACGTTGCCTTTCTCAAAATCATTTTGTAAAAGAAATGAACTAAACCTTTCATACCAAGCCCCAACTAAGCTCTTGGGACTTGTTTCAAACCATATAAGGCCTTGGTTAATTTGTAAACATGATTTGAAAAATCATGAGACTCAAAATCTAGAGGTTGTTCAACATAAACTTCTTCCTCAATAAAACCATTTAAGAATGCACTCTTCATATCCATTTGAAAAAGTTTGAAATTTATGTGACAAACAAATGCTAAAAGAATTTTAATGGCCTCAACCTTTCAATGGGTGCAAAGGTTTTGTCATAATCAATGGTTGTATCCTTTAGCAATCAATCTAACTTTATTTCTTATTATGAAACCTTGTTCATCTAACTTATTCCTAAACACCCATTTGCATCCCATAATCGGGTGTTTCTTAGGACTAGGAAAAAGATCCTAAATTTTGTTTCTCTCAAATTGGTTGAGTTCCTCTTACATAACAATCACTCAACATTCATTATCAAGAGCCTCATCAATTGACTTTGGCTCAATTTGAGAAACAAAGGCAAGATTATTATCTAAAGCATGTAATTAAGCTCTAATACTTACTCCATTGGATGTCTCACTAATGATATGATCTTTTAGGTAATTCTTGGAGTATCTCCAATCCTTAGGGAGTCCTTGAGCATAGTTTTCCTTTTATTAAGGTTGAGGTTCTTCAACTTCTTGTGGTGGCTCATTGTCTTTAAGATTAATCACGTTTTCCTTAGGAGTTGAATCAAGCTCCATCTTCTCAAAGTCACCTATAAGATTATTAATAAGAAAACATTTCTTAAGATTAATAACATTTATAGACTCCTCAACCACTATAGTCTTTTTGCTAAACACCTTATAGGCTTTGCTAGTGGCGGAATAGCCAAGAAAAATACCCTAATTAGTTTTTTAGGCAAATTTTCCAAGGTTGTCTTTGGTGTTTAGTATATAGTATTTGCACCCAAATACTCTAAGATATGGAAGCTTGGGTTTTCTTCCATTTTATAGCTCATAAGAGGTTTTATTGAGAATGTATTTTTTGAAAACATGATTTGCAATAACATAAGGTATTGATGGCTTTGGCCCAAAAGTAATTTGGCAAAGAATACTCATTAAGCATAGTTTTAGCCATATCTACAGATGTTCTATTTTTTCTTTCTGCAACACCATTTTGTTGTGGTATTCTAAGAGTAAAAAAGTTATGAGAAATCTCGTTCTCTAAACAACAATTTTTAAAATATTTATTTTCAAATTCTTTTCCATGGTCACTCTTAATAAAAGAAATGAAGTAACTTTTCTCATTTTGTACTCTTTTAGCAAAAATCTTGAAAGCATCAAAAGTATCACACTTATGAGTGAGGAAGGATACCTAAGTAAATCTATAGTAGTAATCAATAAGTACATTTGCATAATGCTTACCATCTAAGCTAGAATCCTTAGTAGGTCCAATTAAGCCTATCTGGATGAGTTTAAAAGGCCTAGATGTACTTATAACATTTTTTAGCTCGAAAGATG
Source organism: Omphalea diandra (assembly GCA_949677035.1). Lineage (NCBI taxonomy): Eukaryota > Viridiplantae > Streptophyta > Magnoliopsida > Malpighiales > Euphorbiaceae > Omphalea > Omphalea diandra. Next base: position 18,028 of record CATIWR010196642.1, read on the forward strand.
TTGGGTGTTGTTTCCCCATTTGACAAGGTCCACATTCTAACTAGGCCTACATGTCTTGTCCTAAAACTTAAGCTTTAGAAGACTTTCTACTAGCTCTCCTTTTGATAAACTTTGTAGAAGATTCATATTAGCATGACCAAGTCTTCTATGTCAAAGCTAAGGTTTATTGCTAATAAAGACAAGACACTTAAAGGATTGGTTAGCTAAATTGTCTAAGTTAATTAGGTAGGTATTACCTCTTCTTTCACCCTTAAAGACTACCTTCTTATCCACCTAGGTGGTGACTCTACATTCATTGAGATCAACGGTGACTTTATTACCTTTGTCACATAATTGACTTATGCTCAATAAATTATGTTTCAATCCTTCAACTAAAAAACCATTATCAATGAGAGAGCAACTATTCTTACCAATAATTCCAATGCCAATTACCTTACCTTTGGCATTATTTCCAAATGTGACATTACCATCATCATTTTCTTTAATGGCTATGAACAACTTTTTATTTTCAGTCATATGCTTTAAGCACCCACTATCCACACACCAATCATTATCTTCTTGGTGGCTTTCAAGCATTCCTAAAAAATAAAAACAATTTATCTTTATTTAGGTACCTAAGCTTACTTAGGTCCTTAGGAGTTAGGCTTAAAAGGATCCTCTAATTTAAGAAGTATCTTCCTACTATAGCAAAATACATTTCATTAGAGGTTAGACTTGTAAGTCGTCCTCCTATGAATAATCTTAGCATGAGTAGAGGGCCTTCTCATGCTTTGGTTATGTGTGTGCATGTAAGCGCAAGAGTGATTAAGAGTATAAGAGAAGTTTTTGTGTGGTGTGTGTCTGTGTGTGTGTTTGGACATGCCTCTTTGAGTGCATATATGCATGATTGCCTCTTTAAGGCTTAGCTTTTAAGCTTTAGAGAGACTTCCTTTCACCTTTTGACTTAAAAAGCTTAGTGCTAGGACCGCTATTCTTCCTAACAACTTTAATACTAAAAGTTTGAGGTGTAGAGGCTCTGATGAATGTAAAAGAATAAGATGAAGATGAGGAACCTCCATTAAAGCCTAAACCATGCCTCATTGAGAGAGGTCTTAGAGATACAATAAAGGTATCTAAAGCTTCATTTCCTTTATTAAAACTTAAGATGGAATTCCTAAGTTCAATTACTTCACCTTTTAAAGTGTCATTTTCTTTTCTTAAATAATCAAGGGAGGATGAAGTTTTAGAAAGATTTCTTGAGTTCTTTATTAGAAGTTTTCAAATCACTTACAAGATCATTTAAGCTTTTAAATTCATCCTCAAGTTTTAAACACTTTTTCTTATAAGTTTTCATTTGAGATTTGTATTTATCACATCTTATGGTTAGAGCATCAAGAAGCTCATCATCCATAACATCTAACTCATCATAATCATAACAAGAGTGTGAAGGAGTACTTACCTTATTGGAGGAGTCCTTTTGAGCCATGAAGCATAAGTCGATAACTTTTTCATCTTCTTTTTCCTCACTTGAGCTATCATCCTATGTGGCTTTGGAACTCTTCTTTTTTTCCTTATCCTATTTCTTCTTCTTCTTAAGCTTAGGACATTCATATTTAATGTGACCTTTTTTCTACATTCATAGTAAGTCACTTCATTCTTTTTGTCTTTGAAATATGAAGATGTTCTTTTATAGTTCCTCTTATCTTTTCTTATTTTTATTAGCTCATTGGTCCTCCTTGAAAGCATTGCTAGCTCCTATTCTTCCTTGCCACTCATATCACTATCACTAGACGCAATTTCAACTTCTTTGTCTTTGTTTGAAGATTTGAGAGCAAAAGTCTTCTTTTCTACTTTTTTAATCTTATCTCCTTGCCCTCTCATTTTCTTCATATCCTCATCCTTCTTTAAGGCTAGCTCATGAGTAAGTAGCTTACTAATAAGGACATTTGTTTGCACTTTTTTAATCTCTAGATTGAAGTATTGTATACTATAAACTCTAACATCAAACTTTTCAAGAGTAAGAGATTTGAAAATTTTAGTGTTTACCTTATGGTTTGTAAGAATTCTTCTAAACTTCTTCATATTTATGACAATGGAAAGGAGTCTATTTGTCATATTGATGATGCTTTCATTTTTTTTCATTATGAAAAGCTCTCATTCCATCATATACATCTCTAATCAACTTGATTTTACAACTCTGGTGCTTTTATGATCGTTCTTCAAGGCCTTCCATATCCCATGTATGGTTAGGCAATGTTGCACTTTACTAATTTCCTCTCTTGATAAGGAACTAAGAAGAATGGTCATTGCCTTCTTATTTTGACCATTTGACTTTTTATGAACTTCCACCCATTCTTCCCTTGGAATTAGCTCTTTACAACCATCTACCATTTTAGTTGGAGGCCTTCATTCCTTTGCCATAGTATCCCACAAATCCACCACATCATTATCTAGGTATATCTTCATTCTATACTTCCAATGAGTATAGTCGGATACATCAAAGTAAGGCTTGAGGTGAGTATGGATTCCTTCTTGTGCCATGATCTTTTCTCACACAATTAAGGCTTTATTTAAGGTTAGGCTTTGATACCACTTATTGGATCTTATGCAGTAAGGATAGGGGGATGAATTGATAGGTAATTAAATTTTTGGAGGGAAGGTTAGTGATTTAAGCCTTAGAAGAAGTAGAAGAAGAATAGATCACATAAAGGTTTATAGTGACTCAAGTGTTAATCAACCCTACATTCATTCCCCAATTCTTCCAATTGGGTGTTTCATTAATATCAAATGGTATGTTACAAGTTCACATCAAACTTTATAACCTGTGTTTTACAGAGGCTCATACACAACCTCACTAGTGTTTTTCAAGGCTAACATTTAACCTAAATAAGAGTTTTTACAATAAAAGGCTAACTCTCAAACTCAAACCTAATGGTGTTTAATGTTCACTCCAAATAACAATAACTTAAATACCAAAAATTGAATGCTTAAGGGTTGAAAAATAAATTTGTAAGAGTTTGGCTATAATGACTGTTATTCTCTTGTATTTATGTCTATTTGGTGGAGCATTTATAGATTACTCCCACCAAAGAGACATTAGAGACAAAACTATGCCCAAATCTTTAAAGTGTACTAGACAAATCTATATTAAATACTTATCAGGACATCATCACAATCGCAATTGGTTAATCGCAATCATAATTTGCCTTTTGCTTTTGATTTTGCCCAGTCAGAATCGAGATCTTCAATTGTACCTAACGACTAGTGACATATGGCAATTCAACATTAGTCTTTTAGAAGACTAACCATTGGAGCCTTTCTTAGTTTTTGAGTGTCACGACTACTATCTCATGGTGACGGCCATGAAATCAATAACGCTAGCTAACTAGATGTTACTATTGGTCGCGATTGCCACTATCCAATTTGGAGTCTTGAGTTAGGCTTGTAGTTGTCACTATCTTTATGTTGTGGTCGCTACATAAGAATTTATAATGGTCTTGTGACATGTGGTTTAAGTTGGATGCAACTATAAAATCCTTCAAAACTTGATTAAATGTTGCAGTCACTATTAAGGACATAATACTCATCGCAAATGCTACTGTCTAATTTGTGTTTAAAACTTCTCTAGGCAGCAGTTGCTATTTTTGGGGTAGTGGTTGTGATTTACATGCATTTCTTAATTTTGTGCTCCATTCAACTCCCAATGATGTTCTAGCTTAATTTCTATAATTACCACACTTAGACAAGGCATTAAAAATATTCAATCTTATGTTGTCAAGATCAAAAGAGTGTGTTGACCTAGGTTTGACCACCTAATCCAACATACTTTTTCTTCTTTCTTTCTTTCTTGAATATTTTCATTTATCGTAGTGTTTTTGTCTCTTTGTTGAAGGTTTATAAAGACTTATCCCTCAATGAGGTGGCTAAAGGATGACCACCATCGAGATGCATAGAACATCAAATCGTCTTTATTTAGAGCTTTCAAATTCTAAATATACTTGCCTATAGGAATAACCTTAAGGAGATTGAGGAAGTTCAAAGACAAGTAGATAAGCTAATGGAGAAAAGCTTGATTCATGAGAGTACGAGTCTTTATGTTGTGTATGTTTTACTTATGCCTAAGAAAATTGATCATAAAGAATGTGTGTTGAGTTTCATGTAATAAATAAAATAATTATCGAATATAGACATCCTATTCCTAGACTTAATGACATGTTAAATGAATTACATGGTGTTACTATGTTTTTAAGATTAATCTTAAAAGTGGCTATCACCAAGTTAGGATGAAAAAGGGGATGAGTGAAAAACTGCATTCAAAATAAAATATGGTTTATACGAATGATTAGTTATGCCTTTTGGTTTGACTAATGCACCTAAAACTTTCATGAGATTAATAAACCATGTTTTACATGCCTGCTTAAGCATGTTTGTTATTATTTATTTTGATGATATTAGTATCTATTCTAATTCTATAGATGAACATGTAGAGGATGTTAGACTAGTTTTTCTTGTTTTGAGAAAAGAAAAGTTTTTTAATGACCTAAACTAGTGTTCTTTTTATACAAGCAAAGTTGTTTTCTTAGGTTTTGTGGTGAATGCCCAAGATGTTTAGATGGATGAAGAAAAAATCAAAGCAATTAAGGAGTGGCCTATACCCAAAAACATTAGACATGTGTGTTCCTTCCATGGATTGATGAGCTACTCTAGATGTTTTGTCAAGGGTGTTCCTTCTATAGATTAGTAAGCCACTATAGATGTTTTATTAAGGATTTTAGCATGATAGTCACGCCATTAACCAAAGTCATCAAAAAGGTATTGGTTTTAAATAGGGGAAGACGCAAGAACAAGCTTTTACTTTGTTAAAATCTAAATTAATTAATGCACCTTTATTAGTTTTGCCTAAATTTTATAGTACTTTTGAAATCAAATATGATGCATCAAGTTTGGAGATTAAAGTCATGCTTATGCAAGAAGGGAGGTTGATTGCTTACTTTAGTGAAAAGTTTAGTGGACCTTCTTTAAAGTACTTAACCTATGACAAAAAGATGTATGCTTTGGTGAGAGCACTACAAACATGGCAACACTACCTATGACTAAATGAATTTGTGATTCACATCGACCATGAGAGCTTAAAGTGCCTCAAAGGGCAATAAAAGCTTACTAAAGGCATGTTAAGTGGGTGAGTTCATAGAATCTTTTTTCATATGCCATAAGGCATAAATAAGGCAAGGAAAATATTATTGTTGATGCATTATCAATGAGATATGTGTTTCTTTCTACTTTTGACACTAAGTTATTAGGGTTTGAATATATCAAAGATTTATAAGAACAAGATCATGACTTTAACAAATTTTATGTTTAAAGAGGTTGCTTTTGAAAAGTACTTTAGGCATAATGGATTCTTATTTAAAGATAATAAGTTATGTGTACTAGTTTAATGCCATAATTCATATATTTAATATCTTAATTCCCTTTTAAATCCATGTGTTGTTAATCTAATTTTGTATATAAATGGACCTAACAGATGGCAATCAATGTTTTGTAGGGTTGAAATGAAAGAAAACAACTTAATTTGAAGAAGATGCATGGCATATAACCATGCTCCAAAAAGAGGTGTTTCGAGAGCAAAAGGAGAAGATCCATTTAGGGACCACACGACCATGCTTCCCAATACATGGTCGTGTCTTAGAAGGAAATTGAAATGCACAACCACAAAGCATGGTTGTGCCTTATGGAATAGTAGCAACTCTTATTGGAATCACAAAGTAACATGACTATACACCCTATATATAGTTATGTGTACCAAGATTTGTGAAATTGCAAATTCCTTTCTCACTTTAATCTTTTCCCTTTCCCATCCTTAAGCTTCCTACTTTGAAGATGCCTTAAGAGTACTATTTAATGAGTCAAAACCCTAAGTTTTGTGCAATCAATAATGAACCAAAACCTTGGAAACGAGTAATAATAGATCAATGAGCAATCTAAGGAGCAAAGGCCAGAAGACTTTAAGGAAGAAGGTGTAACTAATCAAAGAGCTTAAAGAATGAGTCCATAGCTTCTCTTACTCATAATTTGATTATTCTTTCTTCTTCTCTTTCTTTAGTTATGAACTAAAACCCTCAAAGGTTGTGAAAGAATCATGTATAATAACTTATGTATTTCCCAATCTAAAGTTTTTTTTTTAGTTTTTGTTCATTCATATGTTAGTAATCATTATACACTTAATGATAATGATTAATTGCCTATTGATCATATTTAGATCTATGGATTGTTTAATGAGAGATGCACTTTTAGAATGGAACTATAATAATTCTCTTACTTTATTATGTATTGAGAGACCTTAATAAAGTATGGCTATCATTAAAGTATTGCACTATGAGATAATAGCATCATGTTTAGCCATTGTGTTGACATACTTCTACCTTAACATGCACTTGTATGTTAATTAATACTTGAAAGAGATTAGTTGATTACCATCATGACTTAATAGTAACACTAAATGAATGAACCAAGTAGATGAAGATTAAAATTCCATAAGAAGTTACCAAGTAAAGTTGAATCCCAAACTACCTCTTCTTATTAATTGTTTCCCATCCAGTTTCATTATTATTGTTAAATTTAGTTTTAGTTCCTTATTTCTTACTACAAGCATTTATGTACTTTAGTTCTAGACAATATAGGAAACAAAATATTTAGCATTTAAACTCAATTCTCATGGCAATGATATCCATACTCATAGTGTACCATATTACTTATGACCTATGAACTTGTAATTTAATAGTACTTTTACACTTAGCACACACCCGTCACATCAAGTTTTTGGCATAGTTATTGAGGATAAAATGACTTTAATACTAAGTTATTATTTTATATTAATATAAAGGTTTTTTTCCTTATTTTAACTTATGTTTAATGCTCTCTATTATAGCTGCATTGCTTGAACCTAAAATCAAGAGAACAACAAAGACTTACTCCCTCCTGATCTCAAGATTGAACGTAGGCAAGAACAATAAAAGAACCATGAGATGGAAAAAAGAAGAAAACTGACCTTTGAAGTAATTCACTATGCCACCTCTTAAGGGTTCTGACAATCATAGGACCAAGTGTCAATGCAAACAACATTGAGATCAAGTTAACATTCATCCAAATGCTTACTAAGACTATTCAATTCCATGGCCTTTATCATGAAGAACCTAATGTTTGCATTATAAAGCTTTTAGAGATTTATGATATTTTCAAGCAAAATGGAATGTCTACAGATGTAGCAAGACTATGCCTTTTCACTTTCATACTTAAGGACAAGGCTAAGGTGTGGATAAATTCGTTAGAACCTAAAAGCATCACTACATAGGACTAACTCTCTCAAGCCTTCCTCAATAAATATTTCCCTCCATCTAAGATGATAAGGTTTCACAATGAAATCACCACATTTAGCCAACAAGATAAGTAGACTTTAAATAGAGCTTAGGAAAGATTTAAGGACCTTTTGAGTAGCAGCCAAAATCATTAAATCCTAAAGTGGTCAATTGTACATGCATTATATAATGGGTTTTTTAGGTAAATCAAGATCATAATAAATACAATTGCTAAAGGCTCTCTTTTAAACAAAATAATGAATGTCGTCTATGAGCTAATAGAGATAATGCCTAACAATAACTATTCAGCTCATGAAAGGAATGCACCCAAGAAAGTAGCTGAAATTTAAACATTAGATGCATTGCAAGCATTACAAGGTCTAGTATTATCTCTAACTAAATAATGAAAATCTTTTAATTGAAATCTAGTGTCCTCTCCTTTCTTACAGGTTAAGTGTAAACTTTTACAGGGATAATGGACATAAGAGTATTGAATGTCAAGAGAAAAAACCCTTTGCCCAATAGTAAGTAAATTTCATAGGAAATTAACTAGCAACCCAATAATCCTTACTCCAACATAGATAACCCAAGTTAGGATAATCACTCAACTTCTTTTGGTCAAACAATAATGGCTAAAACCCCAAAACACAAGGACCACCTAGCTTTCAACCCCCATCACCAAATTACCAACCTTAAGAAAAAAAGTCATTCATAGAAAACCTCATGGTAAAATTCATTGCAAAACTGATGTTATATTTCATCACCAAGATGAGATTATTAGAAAGCTTAATGCTAAAATAGACCTTGTCACCAAAAACCACTCTTCTTTCATTCACAACTTTAAGGTTCAAGTAGGTAAAATAGACAATGTCTTAAGTTCTAGATCCTGAGGCACATTACTAAGTAACTCCAAAAGCAATCCTAAAGATCAAGTTACAGCTATAACTTTAAGGAGTTGCAATGAGTTTCATTCGAAAGTGGAAGAAGAGAAAAAGAAATAAGGTAAGGAAGATTAATAAAAAGAGCCTATAATGGAGGACAAACCTAAGGAGAATATTAAAACATATGTACATCTCATGCCCTTTCATTCTAGGCTTATGCAACATATGATGGATAAGTAATTCACTAAATACTTAGAAATGCTAAAGAATATCCAAATTAACACACCCTTTGTGGAAACATTTTCCTAAATGCCAAAATAAGCAAAGTTTGTGAAGGATGTTCTTTCAAAGAAAAAGCCTTAGAGAAATGTAAGAGTGTTTCACATCGAAGAGTGTAGTACCATTCTCTTTAACAAATCACCTCTAAAAAAGGAGATCTAAGGAGTTTTATTATACCTTATGACATTGGTTGCCCTTCATTTGATAAAGTTATTCATGATTTAGGCTTTAGTATCAATCTAATGCCATTATCTTTGTTTGAAAAGTAAGTATTAGTGAGATAAAGCCAATGAGGAGTTACTCCAACTAGTTGATTACTCCATCAAACATCCCAAGGGAATAATGGAAGAAGTGTTCATCAAGGTAGATAATTTATAATTCCCATGGACTTTATTATGCTAGATATGGAAGAAGATAAGCAAATTCTTTTTCTCTTGGGATGACCATTCCTTGTAACCAAAGGTGTTTTTGTTGATGTTTAAGAAGGTACTCTAACTTTATATGTTGGTGATGAAGAAGTGGTTTGCAACATGTTCAAGGCTATTAAGAAGCCAATAGAGGATGAAAGGTGTTTAAGGATTGACATAACAAAAGAATGTACGTAAGAGACTTTTTTAAGTTCAAGAAAAAATCCTAAAATTAAAAAGATAGCCATGGTAAGAGTGGAAAAGGAGGAAATAACAAACACTTATAAGGTAAAAACCCCTACTCTTGAGGTATGCGACACTCTTCTCTAGTTGAACCCTTAGATTATAAGAAGTATCTTGAGGTAACTCCCCCTTATATTCTTAAACCTCCTCAACTTGAGCTTAAACCCTTACCTTCTCATCTTAGAAATGCATTCCAAAGAAAATATAGCACCTTACCTATTATTATTTTTAATGAACTCATATAAAAATAAAAGGAGAAATTGCTAAGGGTGTTAAGACATAGGATTATAACTTTAAGTTAGACTATAACAGACATTAGGGGGTTATTCCTACACTTTGCATGCACAAAATACTAATGAAAGACAAACATAAACCCATCATAAAACACCAAAGAAGGCTTAATCCTAATATAAAGGAGGTGGTTAAGTTATTAAATGGGGGGAGGGGATCATATCCCATCTCAGATAGCCCTTAGGTTAGTTTGGTTCAAGTAGTTCTTAAGAAATGAGGGATGATGGTTATAACAAATGAAAATAACGAGCTCATTCCCACTAGGATTGTGACGGGGATAGCAAGTTAAATGCTACAACACATAAAGACCATTTTCCTTTACCTTTCATTGATAAAATGTTAGAAAGACTTGCATCACATAAATATTATAGTTCATGGATAGATGCTTAGGCTATTATCAAATAAAAATAGCAACAAAGATTCAAGAGAAAATAACTTTCACAGGCCCCTATGGTACCTTTATCTACTGTTATATGTCATTTGGACTATGCAATACACTGACTGCCTTTCAAAGATGCATGATAGTTATATACTTTGAAATGGTAGATAAAATAAGTAAGATATTTATGGATGATTTTTCTATTTTTTGGCAATTCTTTTGATGATTATTTGGCTAACCTTGATAGGGTCTTAAAAAGATGTAAGGAGACAAATCTAGTACTTAATTAGGAAAAATGTCACTTCATGGTTTGTAAAGGCATAGTCATTGAACACAAAATCTCACCTAATAAAGTTGAAGTGGACCAAGCCAAGATTAAAGTGCTAGACTAAATGTCTCATCCAACATTTATCAAAGGTATTAAGAGTTCCTTGACCATGTAAGGTTCTATAGGCATTTTATAAAGAACTTTTCTAAAATTTCTAAACCCCTTTGTGATCTTATGGCTAAAGACGTTCCTTTTCATTTCTCTAATGATTACTTGAATGCTTTTAACGGGTTGAAGAAAGAGTGCACTTTCACCCCCATCATGACAAAACTAGATTAGTATTTACATTTAAATTAATATGTGGTGCTAGTGACTTTGCAATTAGAGCTACTTTAGAACAATGAAAGGACAAGAAGCTCCACGTCATTTACTATGCAAGTTAAAAGTTCAATGATGCATAAATCAAATATGCCATAATGAAAAAAAAAAAAAAAAAGAACTTTTAGCTATAGTCTTTACTTTTGATAACTTAAGATCATCCTTGCTTGGCTCTAAAGTTATTATTTAGATTGATTATGTAGCAATATGTTATTTACTTACCAAGAAGGATGTAAAACTAAGGCTAATAATATGGTGTTTTTGCTTTAGAGTTTAGAGATAAGAAGGGATCCAAAAATCAAGTAGCCAATCACCTCTCTCAATTAGAGCATATTCAAGAAGAAGACGTAAGTACTCCTATTAATGAAACTTTTCTAACCGAACAACTCTTTATTCTTAAGGATCTTCACATACGTTGCTATGCGAATTTGTGAATTACTTGGTGAGTGGTATCATTCTTATGATTTTGATTTCATCAAAAGAAAAAGTTTTTTTATGATGTTAAATCCTATTTTTAGGAAGAACTTCACTTTTTTAAAGAATGTGCCAATGAAATCATAAAGAGATGCATATTAAAGGATGAAATGGAAGATATCCAAAACCACTGCCACGTACAATAATGTGGGGGACAATTTGGTCCATCCAAAATAGTAAGATATTAAAATATGGTTTCTTTTAGCTCTTTTTATTTACTATTATGCATGCTTTTATTAATTCATAAGATGTGTTCCATGTATTTTTACTTATATTTTGTATGTCCATTTGTGTTTTTTAATTCATTTAAAAATACAAAGATGTATATATGGCCATCAGAGATAAGATTCAAGGCCACATGGATGGTCAAAAATCACTAAACCGAGGCCAAGGGAAGTGCATGGCCAAATCACACAATCACGCATCAAAGAACAAGCACTAGGCAGTCTACTTTAAACATGTATGACCTTAAAGCATAATCATGAACCTTATAAGCCAAACTAGGCAATTTATTCTCAAAATGTATGGCTTCGATGCACGATCTTGCATTTCAATACATCAAAAGACAATCCTCTTACGAGACACATGACTTTCAAGCACAACCATGCCCTTCTTTATTTTTCTAAAATGCATGATCATATGTCCCATGCATATGTCCCTGTCCTTTTAAATGCAAAAACATTTAAATGGTGTTCTTTCATCTTTCTTCTCACTTTTCTTTTTTGTTACCCTAGCACAATTTTGTACCTCCTTACTCACCTTAAGTTATGCCCTTTCACTTAAAAACTACCCTAAAAACTCCTCTTTTCTCTTTCATTTCCTCTAATTTTAGTTGCCACCATGTCTATGAGGTTTAAAACCACCACTAAGCATAAGCACAACCCTTCAAGTAATAATCTTCTTTCCTTAAGTAAAGCTCTAGTTTTTTCCTCTTAAGAATAAGAAATAAGGCATGAGTGTTTATCTAAGAGACCTTTCATGTGAACCAAATTTATAGATATGAATGTTTTGAAATCAATTGGGCTAAATGATGAGATTATAAAACATGTTAGGATGTTAGGTTGGAATGATTTCACTAAAATCCATGCTAATTCATTTGGGGAGTTAACTATGGAGTTTTTTTTAGCACTCTTTATGTTGAAACTAAAAGACAAGGTGGCGTTTATGCCTATAAGACTATTTTCTTCCATCTCTTTAATAAAGACTATGTGCTTCCTAAAGTTGTTAAGGCCTTTATGATTCCAAACAAGGGTTTGATTGATTTTTTAAAAGGTTTTGATAATCAAGAGGCTTAGACCTCTTTGGGGGCAAGAAAAGATATGAGGCAATGGTTAGTAAGATATCCAAGATTAATGAAATCACCTTCAAGTATATGCAATATTTGCTCACTAATTCCATCATCGATAGGGGCTATAGTATTAATGTTATGAATTAGAAGGAGTTATTGGTTTTTTTATCATAGCATCAACATCTTTTGGTGGATTATCAACCATATAGGTCTTGTGCCAAAGAAAGATACTGAGTAGATTTTTATAGGAGGATTTGTTACTCTTATTGCCCTTTATGACCTCTATGACATCAAACACCTTATAATGGGTAAGAAAACTAATGTCCTCTCCTATGAACTTCACTATGTATTTGGATTATGGTGAAAAGAGGTAATTAGTATGTTTTGGCCTGTGAGACTCCTGAAGAGGATCAAGATGAGGAAGAAGAGCAAAAGGCAAATCCTTAGGGTGATTTCCCTTTAAGTGCATTATTCTTTAGCACAATATTTATTATCCTTTGATGCCCTAGAAGAGAGGCTTGAATTTGGGCAATGGAAAGTAATACAAATTAAAACTAAATACAAAAATAAATAAAGATCAAGACATAAGATTTGTAGAGGTTTGGCACAACTAGCCTATGTCGTCTCCCCTAGTATTTACACTACAACCTTCACTTATCTTGATAACTTAAGGTGTTATCAATAACCTTTACAAATATAAGTTTTTGGGCTCTACCAAGCCTTTATAAGTCATAGATTCTCAGGCTTTATCAACTTCTTATAAGTAGCTCACAAATACTACTTAACCTTGACCCAAAGAAGTTTCCAACTACTACCTTAAACCTTTCATAAAATATAGTTTCCAAGATTTCCCAACCTAAAGTTTATGAGGTTGAGATTGTGAAGAGAATTTTTGAAAGGCTTATTCTTCAAACTCTGTTTGGAAGATAACTGTTGCAAGTATGAATAATGAACTTCTCTTGATTGCTATATCACTCTTTATTCATCTTTTTGATTGAGAATAGTTTTCATAATAGAATACTCACTTAATGTAATAGTTTTTTTCTCTATTTTTATTGAGAATGGGCCCTTTTATAGAATAAATAAAGAACTAGTCGTCACAAAAAAAAGTTGTCACTTCATATTACAGTTGTAGGCAATCAACGCCCATTCAGTGATCTCTACCCTCATTGCTAAGGAATCAACCATCGTTGATTTCATGCAAATAGGAAGTTGTCAAACAAAATACATCTTCAATAGTCATTAGCTTTATCGAAATGCCTATTGGGACTAGTTGTTAGAAAGAAGTTGACTCAAGGCTCCTTTTTTGACTTTTACGTATGTTTATTTCACTTTTTCTTCAATGACTACTGGATAAAAATAATGGTCATGGTATTTAAGCTTTAATGCCTATTAAAAGAAGATTAGTGTTGGTTCTTAATTCCTAAAAAGTATGAACTTGGCCCTCTATTTTACAAGATCTATAAAAATCTTTCAACAACTATTAAAATATGAATGTCTGTTAAGATATGAATGTCCGCAAAGATATGAATGTCTACAATTCCCGTTGGTATCACCTTTAATGTCTGTTAAGATATGAATGTCCTTTGTTGAGGGTTCCAGAGAGCTTTACTCAAGCTAGAGTGTTTCTCCAACACCTATTATGATAATTTAATACTCATTATAAAGTTTACAATGCTTGTTGGAAGTTGGTAATACCTGTTGGAATGATAAGCTGAGTTTGCTTTAATCGTCACTTTTTAATACTTAGAGTTTTCAATCATAACTCCTTCATTCATCATAGTTCAAAGAGTTATTGTTTCTACAAGATATAACACAAATATCTTGGACAAATGTTAGCTTTTTGACTTACGTGTAATCATCAAAATAAGACTTGGAACCTTGAAGTTCAACATTCTCCCCCCTTTTTTTATGATAACAAATAATTTTTTAAGTGATCAAATCTTAACTCCCTCTTAATCTATTAAGGTTATGCATTGATTTATCTCCTAAGTGTTAGTTACTTATCCATCCTGTTATGATTCATCATTTTGCTCCCTCTTAAGATGTGCTTATTTCACTTCTAAGCATTTCTCCCCCCTTCGTCATTATGAAAAAGAAGCAAACAATAGAAAAAAAATCAAATAAAAGATCATAGATGAACCATATATTCACTTCAAGAGAATACATAAAATAATGAAAAAATATGTCATCCAACATTTGTTATTTGGGAAAAATAAAAGAAAGAAAAAGACACTATAAAAACAATTATTCAAATTACTTATAACGAGGAGTAGTTTTGGAAGGAGAGTTGGGGGTTAAGTTTTGATATTCTAAAGTTACATTGGACTCTTTAGGGTCATTTGTTATAACATGCTCTTTTGGATTCCTTTAGTACAGGCTCCTTTGGGTTTATTAGTGGATCTGCTTACCAAGGAGTATCCCTAGGCTCTTGGCTTAGATTTTTAGGTTGTAGATTCAGTATTTCCATAATCCAATCCAAGGTATGGGTTACATCCTTCAGCTATAGCTTGAGCTGCTTCACCTTTTAGTGAATAGAAGTGGAGGACGTTTCAACTATTCTAATAATAGTAATGAGGACTTTTAGTTGCTCAAGAACCTTTTGTTCAAAGGAAGTGATAAGTGGAGTATAGGGTATGTGCACTCACCCCAATGTTGCTAGCAGATGAACCCCGACCCTTACAGCTTCATCAACATCTTTATTTATCTCTTTCTCTTGAGGAGCACCTCCTCCCTCAGCCACTAGCATAATTAACCCACTATCCAATCTTTGTAATATACCTATACTTAGCAGCATTTTCTTCTTTATAGGTTCATTTGTAAGCATCTACTCTAATACCAAATCATTATCTTCAAATTCCAAGCTCTTGGAGCTTACTTCAAGCCATTTAAGGCATTGGTATGATTAGGAAAGCAATGGCTTTCAAAACTAGAAGGTTGTTCAATAAAGACTTCCTCTTTAATGTAACCATTGAGAAAAGCACTTTGGCATCCATTTAGTACAACTTGAAGTCCATGTGAGATGCAAATGCAAAAAGAATTCTAATGACTTTAAGTCTAGCTATAAGTACAAAGGTCTCATCAAAGTCAATCCATTATTCTTAGTTATAGCCTTTGGCTACTAACCAAGCCTTGTTCCTAGTAATGACTCCATGTTTATCAAGTTTTTTTTCTATAGGCCCATTTGGTTCTAATAATAGAATGGTTATGAGGTTTAGGAACTAAGGTCTACACTTTGTTTCTTTTGAATTAATTGAGTTCTTCTTGCATAATAAGAACCCAATGTTCATCTTTAATGGTCTCATCTATGGTCTTAGGCTCAATATGGGATACAAAAAGCAAAATTAGTACATGTATTTCTAAAAGATGATCTAGTTGTTACTCTACTTGATGGATCACCAATGATAAAATCTTTTGGGTGACCTTTCTTGAAAATCTAGTCTTTCTAGCTAAGTTTGCTCTTCACTAGGAATTGAAAGAGGTGAATCTTCATTTACTTCATTTCTCATGTCTTGTAATTTGTCCATATTCTTTCCTTCTTCTTCAAGATTTAGCTCACTCAAGGAACCCATAAGATCATCAATATCTTTTTCTTTTTCTTGAAGAAGTGGGATCAAATTCATCAAATATAATATGCATAAACTCATTTACAAAAGTGTTCTCTTATTGAAGACTATGTAACCTTTACAAGTGGTAAAGTATCCAAGGAAAATTCCTTTACCAGATTTAGAGTCAAATTTACCAAGGTTGTCTTTAGTGTTTAGAATAAAAAACTTCCAACCAAAGACTCTGAAATGTATAGTCTTGGGCTTTCTATTGTCCCACGGCTCATAGGGAGTTTTTTTAAACAAAGGTCTCACTAAGAATTTATTTAAGACATATCAAGAAGTATTTACAGCTTCAACCCAAAAGTACTTAGGAAAATTGTACTCATTCAGCTTGGTTCTTGTCATTTCTTAAGGAGTTCTATTTTTCCTTTCCACTACCTCATTTTGTTATGGAGTTATAGGAGTTGAGAAGTTATGTGAGATAACATACTCATCACAAAAGCTATGAAACTTAGGATTCTCAAGCTCTCCTCCACGGTCACTCCTAATAAAAGAGATTTTCAAATCCTTTTGGTTTAGAATTCTCTTAGCAAAGGTTTTAAATACATCAAAACAAGAATCCTTATGTGGGAAGAACAACACCTAAGTGTATCTATCATCATCATCGACTATGACAAATGCATAATGCATGCCTTCCAAGCTAGATACTCTAGTGGGGCCAAATAGATCCATGTTAAGCAATTGCAATAGTATAGAGGAACTTACCTTGCTCTTGGCTTGAATGAGGAATTTTTTTTTACCTCTTTAACATGCTTCACAAACTCCTTCCTTTCCGCACTTGATTTCAAGTGGACCTTCAACCAAGTTTCTTCTCTTTAGCTTATCGAGGAGTTTCATACCATCATGTTTTAGCCTCCTATGCCAAGTTTTTCCTTCATCCACTATAGAGACTAAACACTTTGTATTATGGCTAGCAAAAGAATTTAAATCAATCACATAAATATAATTAACTCTTTTACTAATGAATAGAATTTTGTTATCACTCATCCTTGATACATAACGTGCTTGTGGCTCAAACATAACTCTAAAGCCTTTGTCACACAACTGACTTACATATAGCAAGTTGTGCTTAAGTTCGTTAATAAGCAGTACTTTATCAAGGATAGGTGAATCATCATCCTTACCAATTTTATCCATGCCAATAATTTTAGCTTTGTCATTGTCTCGAAAAGATACATTTCCAAGTCCTTCAATCTTTTCCAAATATGAAAAGAACTTTCTTTTTTTTGTCATATGCTTTGAACATCCACTATCAAGATCACTCTTACTCTTCAACTTGGGATTTCAAGGACATTTGTAAAACAAAGAAGATTATGTCTTAGGTACCAAAACCTTATTGGGTCCTATGGGGTTAGTTCTTGGCAAATGCTCATCATGCCTTCTGAATTGGCAATGATAGGCAATGTGGCCATATATACGACAATATAAATAATCACTATTAAAGTGAGCTGATATTCTACCTTTATATGGTATATGCATATAGTGTCTCTTAGACTTAAAGCTTTTTTGAGCAGTGTGTCTAGGAGTATTTCCTATGTGAGAAATTTTTTTTTTTGTTGTATGTGTCTATACTTATAATTATGCCAATTTTTATGTTTTTGCACAACTTGCCTCTTAGGCTTGTAAGAGTGATACATGTAAACATAATTTGATCTATAGGGAGCATTTCTTAATCGTGTATGATTGTGTTGAGACTTTCCTCTTAAGCCATTGTTAGTTACATTTCTTTTTGTAAAAATGTTTTACTTCATAACATTGTTAGAAACATTATTCTTTTTGCCCTTAACAAAGATCGTTTAAAAAGAGGAAGGAGTCATTTCAGTGATGGCATTATAACCTAATCCATATTTGATAAATGAACTCCTTTGAGCCTCAAGGATTGAGTCTAAGTTATCCTTTCCTTTAGTGGACTTGCTAAGATTTTTCTTTAGTTTAAGGTTTTCAACTATGAGAGACTCTATCTTTTTAGCTAAAGTTTCTTGACTCTTAATACTTTCTTTCAAGAATTTGTCCTCTTTTTTAAGAAAAGAGGTATTAGACTTGAGAGTCTTAATGCTCATAGTGAGTTTATAATTATAGAGTAGAATTTGTCTCTAGCATAGAAGTTAAAACATTTACCTCTTTGTCACCATCGCTATCACTATCACTGTTGGATGTATGTTCACTTAAGGATTCATTTGATTGCTCATCAATTGCCATAAGATAGAGGTTAGCTAGCTCCTTTCTTTTCAGTTTCATCAGGTTTGGAATCACCAGTTCCATCCTAAGAAGCTTTGTATACTTCCTTTCCTTTCTTGAAGGTGTACTTTCTAGAAGGGAGCTTGTTTTTCTTGATCTTAGGATAGTTTGATTTTATATGCCTTTTCTCATTACATCCATAGCAGGTGAGTTGACTTTTGGTACCTTTTTTCTTATAGTTCCTTACCTTTTACCCCTTTTATTTGAAATAAATTTCTTTACTTATTTGGTGATAAAGGCAAGATGTTCATCTTCACTACTATCTTCAGCATCATTAGAAGAGGAAAAAGTTAGTAAATAAGAAGTAGAATGTGTTTTAGAACGTACCTCTTTGGTTTTCAATGCCAAGTCTTTCTTTTTTCATTCCCATGCTTTTAACAGGCTTTTCAAAAGTGATCTCATGAGCCAATAGCTTTCCTATAAGCTCATCAAGTGATAGGACTTCCAGTTTTTGGCTTCCTCTATAGTTGCCTTCTTAGCTTCCCACTTATCTTTAGAAAGTGTTCTCAAAATTTTTGCTACCATGTCTTCATTTGTATATGACTTTCCCAAAGTTTTGAGAGTGCCCACAATGTCTATGAATCTATTAAACATCTCAGTAATAGTTTCACCAGGTTGGTATATAAATGTTTCATATACATATATGTATACATTTTTATCTTTTATTTTTTATTTCACATGTTCCTTTATGTTGAGTTTGTAATGTGTCTCATATCTCTTTAGCTGATGTGCACATTTGTAACTTAGCATACTGAGACTTATGGAGTGCATAGAAAAGAACATGCATTGCTCTTCTATTCTTTAGGTTTGTCTTCTTTTCTTCAGCAGTCCACTCACTGTTAGGCTTTAGTACTATAACATCTCCCACTTGCTTTATTAGTACCTCTTCTCCTTCCTTAATAATGTCCCATAAGTTAATGGTTTCATTATCAAGGAAGATCTCAATATGATTCTTCCAATAGCCATAGTCATCTCCCTTGAAGAATGGAGGCTTATGGATGTATTGTGATTCTTCATAGCTTGCTATGATCTTTGCTTTGTGCACTTAAGCTTTGATCAATAGACTTGCTATAATACCAATTGTTATCCCTTGATGCCCTAGAAAAAGGGGGTTGAATAGGACGATGGCAAATAATACAATTTAAAACTAAATGTGGAAATAGATGAAGAATCAAAACATAATATTTATAAAGGTTCAACCTAACTAGCCTACGTCCTATTTTTTAATATTTACACTAGAGCCTTCACTTATCTCGATAGTTTAAGGTGCTATTAACAACCTTTACAAAGGTAAGTTTTTGGGCACTATCAAGCCTTTACAAGTGATAGATTCTCAGGCTCTATCAACCTCTTATAAGTAACTCACAAATACTACTTAACATTAACCTAAATTAGTTTTCAGGTACTATCCTAAACCTTTCACAAAATATAGTTTTCAAGATTTCCCAACTTAAAGTTTCCTCAAACTAAATACAACAATTTAAGAATGAGGAGAAAAATGTTTCACTCAAGCAATAAAAGCACTTTCAGTATTCTGACAAGATATGCTTGATAAGGTTGAGAATGTGAAGAGAATTTTTGAAAAGCATATTCTTCAAACTCTATTTTGAAGATAACTCTTGCAAGCTTTGAATAATAAACTTCTACTGATTGCTAGATCACTCTTTGTTCACGCTTTTGATTGAGAATAGATATCACAATATAATACTCACTTAATGAAATAGTTTTCTCTCTATTTTTATTAAGAGCGAGTCTTTTTATAGTATGAACAAAGAACAACTACTAGAAAGAAAGTTATCACTTCACATTATAGTTGTAGGATATTAATGCTCATTGAGTAATCTCCACACCTATTACCAAGGCATCAACCTTAATTGATTTAATGCAAATAGATAGTTATTAAACAAAATATTGCTTTAACGATCATTGGTGCTATTGAAATTCCCATTGGGACTAGCTGTTAGAAAGAAGTTGACTCAAGGCTCCTCTTTTGACTTTTACAGATGTTTATTTCACTTTTCTTCAATGACCATTGGATAAAAATAATGATCATTGTATTTAAGCTTAAATGTCCGTTAGAGGAAGATTAATATGTTTTTAATTCCCAAAAATTATGAACTTGGTGCTTAATTTTACAAGATCTATAGAAATCCTTTAATGCCTATTAGAAGGATCATAATACATATTAACAACATCTTTAACGCCTGTTAAGATGTGAATGTCCTTCATTGAGGGGTCCAAAGAGCTTTAATTAGCTAAAGTGTCCCTTTAAGACCTGTTGTGATATTTTAATGCCTATTAGAAATTGGCAACACCTGTTAGACTTTGCCTTGATCTTTACTGTTTAATACTTAGAGTTTTCAACCATAATTCCTTTTTTAATTATCATAGCCCAAAGAGTTATTGACTCTGTAAGATCTAACACAAATATCTTAGATAAAGGTTAACTCATTGACTTATTTGTAATCATCAAAACAAGATTTGGAACCTTAAGATTCAATACCATCACCTTCACCTTCATCCATAAGACAATTGGAAGATATTTTGGGTAGGTTGGAGTCATGACTAGAGCATGTGGACCAACACCAAGAGACATTTAAAGATGAGGTACAATTGAGACTTGTTTCCCTAGACCTGAATGCAAAACATGGATGGGTTTATCAAGGTGTACTTCACATATTTTGGCTTTCTGCTAGCACCACCTCCTTCAGACGAATGAACATCATATCTTCGCCTTTGTTTTATTTCATTGTATTTTATGAGCTTTGTTTTTAATATGGATGTTTTATTTCTTTTATGAATTTGGTACTAGTATTCTTATTTTATGTTTATGTGGATTGTTATGTTAAACTTTGTGCCTTGTTTTGTACTTTTTGTTTTCTTCTAATTCAAGGCTTGTAGCCTTTGTTTTGGTCTTCTACTTTGTATTGCAAAATTTTTAATGCTCATTTGCCTTTCCATATAAAAGAAGTGCCTTACCTTGCTTTTTCATGTGTTTACAATCATTGAGGATATTGATATTTAAGTTGAGGGGAAATTTAGTCAGTTTTATATGCATATTATCCTTTATTTAATTAGGAACTTTTGAATTGGAATTGAGAGATTGAATGTTAAAATTTGATCATTTCAATTATTAAGAGTAGGTTCATGGTCTTAAAGTGAAATATTAATGAGGAATTTTATAATCATGTATTAAACTTAATTAGATTGAATTTACTTGTGATATTAACATAGGGCTAATTAAGGTGTTTTGTTTTAAATTAATTAAGCACAATAGGCAAATTGAGCACACTTGGTAAAATATGGATTTCAACATAAGATTTTCAATTGTGCACACTTGAGGCAAGTGAAAACTTCTTCACATGATAGAATAAAGTAAAACACCTTTTTAGGCAAAATCCTAAATTTAGTAATTTTAAGGAAATGATTGGGCATTCTTTAGTAACCCAATTAGTCTTTATCCATAACTTGATTTACATTGAGCCTCGTTACCCTTTTGAGCCTTAGTATATACTCACTTATGAGTATAATTAGCTTTTTCTTTCTTTCTTTAATCCATAACCCTCATTATAATATAACCTAAATAAGTTTTGACTTCCCCTATCAAGAGGATAAAGTTAGGATATGGTTATGCAATGATGTGTTGTGTAATTCATGTGCATACTTGAAAAAAAAAATTTTGCATGAAGAGCATAATGATTGTTATGTCTTACACCTTAAGGATCATTTTACTTTTAGGGGTGGCAACTTGATATAGTTATATACATGAAAAAATAAATTAAAAAATAAGAATGAAAAATAAGAAAAAAATATCAAGCCATTAAGGGAGGAATAAAAGGTATTATCGATGGGTAGTGTGGATGCCTTGCAAAGATAGAATATAAACAATGCACATGTAGTGTTTCATTGATACTTTACATCATTAGTATAACTAATTTCTTAGCAAAATTCTCTTTCCTTTGGACTTGACCACATTTTTGAAACCTCTTTCCTATGAACTTGACCACTTTTTTGTAAGCCTTAGTTGTAGCCTTACATAACAAGCCTTAAAGACCTTATGATGCTTAATTTTCTAAGATCTACATTAATGGAAAAAGGTGGGTTATTCTTACCTATGATCATATGTAATTTCTAAAGAACCAAAGTAGAATCTTTTTTAACTTTTGTGTGAAAGAAAATCAAAATGTTGTATGAAACATGATGCTAAGGCACATACACACTCTATTATAATTCATTAGTTATAGATAAGGTATGTTAGTTAGGAACTTATTGTTATCATAAGTGAATTTGCTTGATTAATGAAAATCATGGTCATCACTAAGATAAATTTTCTCATTGAGACCTTGACACCTAATATTAATCATTCAGATTATTGAATTTTGCATTATTACGATGGATTCTTACTTGAAGACAAGCAAGAGTTTAAGTTTAGGAAAATTTGTTTAGTACCATAATTCACATATTTAATAGCTTAATTTCCTCTTAAATCCTTATGTTATTAATCTAATTTTGCATATGAATGGACCTACTGCATAGCAATTAATGTTTTATAGGGTTAGAATGAGCAAAACCAACATAATTTGAAAAGGATGCATAACACACGAACATGTGCCATCTCTAAAGAAAAGGAGAAAATCCATCAAAGGACCACATGAAAATGCTTCCTAAATGCATGATCACGTCACATTCAAGCAAAAGAAAGTTAAAATGCACAACTATGAAGCATGATTATGCCTCATGGAATCATAGCAGCCCCTATTGGAATTGTAAGGGGCACGGTTATGCTGATAAGAATCATTTTAGCACATATTTTATAGGTTAAAAATTAGAAGTTTTTCTTTTTAATAGTATTTTTATTTTGAAATTAGTTAATTTCCTACTTCTTTTATGCTCACATAGGAATTTTTCAAAAATGAGTTAAATTGTGATTTCTAACAATGTTGCATGGGCTATTGCATGGTCATGCATTAAAACATGTAATGATGAAGACTTGTCTAGTTAGTAGAAGTAGATTCGTAATTAACATATTATGCATGGATTGTTGCATGGCTCACACATTGAGCCATATAAGGCATCAAGTCCATATTTAAAAAACAAGTTCAAGCTGGCTTTTAAAAGACTCATGACCTACTTTGAATGGAGATTCTATAGTAGAAAAATAGTAATTTT
This sequence comes from Omphalea diandra, assembly GCA_949677035.1. Taxonomy (NCBI): domain Eukaryota; kingdom Viridiplantae; phylum Streptophyta; class Magnoliopsida; order Malpighiales; family Euphorbiaceae; genus Omphalea; species Omphalea diandra. Next base: position 41,265 of record CATIWR010196642.1, read on the forward strand.
TAGAGAAAGAAAAGTGGATCTGACATGTACACCAAAATTTGGGAGATTTTCTGAAGATATGAGAAAAGCTTTCTCTTAGGATTTCGTTGATTTTTATTAGCATGACTCTTCTTTAAAATATTCTTCTACTCAATTCAATGGATTCTTCCTTCTTTGTTTCTTTTTCTTTTTCTATGAGGAACTAATTCTTCAATTTTTAGGGATTAGGGTGAAAGCCCAATACTTTTTCTAAAATTATATAAAGAGATTTTTCTTCAATTGTGTTAGATTTTCTTGATTTAATGTGTTTGAGTTTAATTGATTTGTGTGTATGAATTGCTACATATATGCAATGCTTGAGACTCTAGATCATGAAGAACAAGTAGAAATCTAAGGTTAGTCCTAATATGTTAAACTATAAGATTGAGACTACGAAAGTATATTTGACTTTTAGAGATGCTGAAGGATTATTTAAGGATTTTAATGTATTTTCATTGAATTTTGCGACAACGAAAGTAGGCATAAGTTTAGTAATACTAAACTCAATTTTTCTCAAGGGAGATTAGTGGGAAAATTTAGGAAAATCCATCTTCAAGCACAACTCATTCACATTTAGAACAAAACCCTTAGTATAATTATGGTATAGTAGTGTGGTATACTCAAATTCCTTAAAAATCATTTGCATAAGAGTTTTTTTAATTAAATTTCCATTTTTTTAACTAAATATAAATGTTAGTTTTTAGATTATTTTCCCCTTCATAATTCAATTTTATATAAAAAAAATTAAGTCTTTGTTTGTAATTATATGAATCAATCCTCGTGGGAATGAACTTCACTTTTCATTATATTATTTAAGCAATCTGTACATTTGCAAGAGTTTGATATACAACATGTGCACCTAATACGCATGGTCGTGTGCCCTAAGATTTATCAAATTACAAATGACTTTCTCTTTTTAATCTTTTCCTTTTCCCATTCCATAATCTTTCTACTTTGGAGATAACTCAAGCGTACTATTTAAGGAGGCAAAAGTTTTGGGCAATCAATAATCATCCAAAAACTTGAAAATGAGTAACAAGAGATCAAGGAACAATCTAAGGATCAAAGGCTAGGAGACTTTGAGGAAGAAGGTGCAACCAATCAAGGAGCTTAAAGAAGGAGTTTACGGCTTCTCTTACTTATAATTTGATTGTTCTTTCTTTCTTTCTTTCTTTTTTTTTTTTTTTTGGTTTCTTTTATTATTAACTAAAATCCTCTAGCTAGGGTTGTAGATATGGGTTCCCAATATAAAGTCTTTTTGGTTTTTATCCATTCTTGTATTAACAGTTATTGTATGCTTAATGATAATGATTAATTGGCCATTGATCATATTTAGTTTTATGGATTGTCTATTGAGAGGTGCATTCTATGGAATGGAACTATAATAATTCTCTTGTTTTATTATGTGTTGAGAGACCTTAATAGAGATGGTATCATTAAAGTCTTACACAATGAGACAATTGCATGATGTTTAGCTATTGTTTTGAGAGACTTCTAGCTTTACATGAACTATGTTAATTAATACTTAAGAAAGATTAATTGATTAACCTCATGATTTGATAGTAACACTAAATGAATGAATCAATTGGACAAAGATTAGAATTCCATAAGAAGTTACCCACTAAAGTTGAACCCCTAGCTACCTTTTCCCATTGATTTGTTCCCAACAAATTTCATTATTCTTATTTTTAAATTTAGTTTTTATTGGCCCTAGGCACCAAGAAAAAAGGGAGATAGGGGGGAGAGGGAGGGAGGGAGGGGGGTTGAATTGGTGTATAAAAATTAAAATAGGAAAGAGAAAATAGAAAAGAATAGAGATGAAACACAAGATTTATAGTGGTTCGGGTATAAACGACCCTACGTCCACTCCCCAATTCTTAGAAATTGGGTGTTCCACTATCTTTCAAAGGTGTTTTCAAGTTACACCTAACTTTTACACTTATGTTTTGAACGCTCACACAACAACCTATACTCTTGTGTTTTGAGGCTCACACAACAACCTTTACATTTGTGTTTTAACAGGCTCACACAACAACCTCTCTTAGTGTTTTGACAGTCTCACACTATAACCTATTCCAATTGGTGTTTATACTCACAACCAACAATGACTTAAAGAATATAAAAGATTGAGTAGCAAAATACAAGAATTTAGGTACAAAGTTATCAATTCTCTTCCATTTACATCTATTTGGTGAGGTATTTATAGCCTATACCCACGAAAGAGACGTTGCAATAAAATTGGTACAAAATCATCAAAGATGCTAGATAAATTTTTGCATTAAATGCTTGACAGTCTTAATTCGTGGTTGCTATAACTCGTTAGCGGTCGCAAAATCTAAATTCCATAAGGGAAACTCCATTTGTGTCTAATGGCTAGTCCATGTAGCAACTTCTCATTAGTTCACTAAGAAAATATAGTCGTTGCCTTTCACCTGTTCTTAAAAGTAGCGGTAACTATTTCTCTTATACAAGCTGCGACTCTGGACACGAAATCATCTGCCAAAAGTGTTCAACTTCTTCTTTTAGGTTCGCGGTCACTACCAACAAGTTCTCATTGTGATTTTTGACTTCCAACAGTTACCTGTGACACTTGTCAAGTTGTGGTTATGAACTTGATTCCCTCTTGAGTTACTTCAAAATTTATAGTCGCGACTAACAATGACTTACATCGCGAATTCGTCTGTGACTTCAGCTTTCCTTTCTTTGAATTGGTCGCGACAAAGAAGTGGCCCACTAATACGTCTCTATATTTTGTCAACCTGCCTTGCTCTTGTTCACTATCACTATTTATCAAGATGTGGTCGTGAATTAGAATGCACTAGCTTACTTTGGAGATTTTTTAACTTTATCGAACTTCCATTGTAAACATTAACTAAAAACTGCAAAACAACACTTAATTTGAAACATTAGTATTGATCAATCCCCTTTGTCAAGATCAAAAAAGGTCTAAGACTTAGGGTTAACCACCCTAGTCCAACAATCTCCCCCTTTTTTATTTTGACAACATAGATTGATCCTAAGTAAAAAATAATACAGAAACGTGAAGTTAGAGTATTGCATGAATGAATGCTTAAGATGAAACTTCCAAGTTTTGGCAT